>BSBK01007457.1:485000-517500 GCA_027943335.1 Chamaecyparis obtusa
AGCATCATCTCTCTTACATAACGCACTTGAAGTAAAATATCTTGATGACTTAGGAAGGACTTGTATACCACATTCCTACAAAACATCATTAGTATGCAAAGTATAACTTATATGAAGATAAATACCATAATAAATGGAAAATTCAATATGAATCCTACAACAATATGTAGTTTTTGCATGATTTATCTTTACATAAAAGGATTTTTCCATTCAAAAAACCTTTAACTAATTCTTATTTAAGGATTAGTTTGAACAAATTTCACATAAAATTGTGTTTGTGTCATATCCAAAATGTGTTTGGGGTGTGGTTTATAATTTTTAGATCCTATTCATCTTATAACAACATCTCTTTGATTGGGAAAAACTCTTGCATTGTCTTGCCAAATTTATCCAATTAATTATCTTAATGCATCAACGACAACTTTTTATTTTTGTTAAAGTATACTCAAGAATGCCCAAAGAGAGTTATTATTAGGATCTTTAATTATTTTATGTCTCCCCCAAGGCATGGTGTAGTGTTGTTCTACTTATCTTTAGTGAAATCTTTCAGTTTCTTTTCTCATTAAGATTGACACAAGAACACATTACGTGACATTGGAATCCTTAGTGTACATTTTTTACTCAATAACTTGATATGAACCAATTAGATTTTCTACTATACCTTTCTTTCTATTGGCTTCAAATGTTCTAAAGTCAACTATTTTCATGGTGTCTCTAAAATTCAGATTTTTGATCAATTTAAAAATCAATTAAAAACTTCTAGTTTGATTTAGGCTCTAAAAATAGCTCTTCCAAATTCTATTAGTCATTCTCCAGCAAGTGCAATTAGGTATTTTTTCAGGAATTGGTTTCAAAATGTTTTAATCAATGTCAATTAGATATCTTGGCCTCCTATTAATAGTTATAGGAGGTATCAAGTATCACATTTTTTCTTCATTTGTAATTGGTACATTCAATGTTAAGATTGGCATTTGTTCTTGGTTTGTGTTTTTCTAAATAGAGGGGTGACTGGAACTTGTTCTTGGTTTACATTTGGTTGATTCAATTCTTGAGAACTAGTGTAGATGACATACCTCTTCTTGTATTTTCCTCATTTCACGTACTCTTCTCATGCACTCCCTTTGTCTTTGTCTTTTTACATTCAAATGTTCTTTGCTTTTTCTTTCCCATTATTAATATCATCTATCATAAAGCATCATAAAAAAATTAATGTCATCAAATTTGATATTCAAAATTATTAAGCCAAAAAAAAAATGAACACTCAAATTGATTATTCAACTCAAATATTATAACTCGGGTAAAACAAAGGAATCTCTTACACTATCTAAGATTTTCATAATGAGATTATAAATAGTTGTGATGAGGCCTTTTGTGCTTATTTAGTTGTTGACAATCTATTTTAACTCCTAGTAACGTGTATGTGTTTAGATTCGTAAACTCAATTATATTTTTGGATCAAAAAGTTATTGTTACCACATGAGTATGCAAAATTCATATTTTCAAAAATGTGCACGTGTTATTAATGCATATATTTTTTGACACTAAACCATTTCTTGAAGATAGGGAATATGCGTGCACAACTTTAGGGACCAAGAATGCAAATAGGTAAGTTTCCTTAATCTGTATACATTTTTTGTCCCTTGACTTTATTGTTAGCACATTAATGACCTGTGTGTGTGTGTGTGTGTGTGTGTGTGTGTGTGAGAGAGAGAGAGAGAGAGATTGTCTTATTATGGACCACACAAAAGGAAAATATTGCAAAAGATGGCATTGAAAGGTCTATAAAGTTGTGTTATGCTAGTCAATCCATCAAAAAGAATTAGGCCCTAAGGAAAGTATTATCTCCATTAAGGCATTTGACAAAGGAACTATATGGCCTAAGGAAAGAATTGTCTCCATAGGGATCGAGTAAAGTGATTAGGCCTAATGAAAGCATTGTCTCCTTAGGGATCAAGAAAATAAATCAGGCCTAAGGAAAGCATTGTATCCTTAGGAATCAATAAGAAGGGTCAGTCCTTAAGGAAATCCATGTTTCCATTAAGGGACCCAAATGAAAAAGGATAAACACAAGGAGAGCATTGTCTCCTTGGTCATCCACAAGAGAGACAACATCAAATAATTGTGTATGTGTGTGCAAAGTGTGAAACACAGAGTGGAGTGTATGCCCCCATGTTGGAGTGATTGCAAATGCCTTAAGGGGAGAAATGGTTTTAATAGAGAATACATGCACCCACAAGAAAATGTTCTAATATGAGATGCCCCTAAGAAAGGACAAATCAAGGGAAATAAGCACATGACAAAAGAGATCATGGAAGGGAACTACTAACACTAGGGTCTATATGATCATATGATAATGCATAAGATATTATCAAAATGAACTGTCATCATCCCCCAAAGATAGCAGAAAAAAAAGACAGAATGGAAGAATGGCACATAAGAGTTATGAAGAAGAGTATTTTTGGGCCGACATCATGGAGACCAAAAAGAATAGGTAGCTATAATTTTGCATCATCCTCAAGTAGACAACATAAAGGCACATTTACGAATAGTAGCACATGCACGATATAACATGTAACAACATATAGAAGAAGTGAGATACAAATAGATGAATGTTTACAAAATTTCAATTCCTTTATCATCTTGCACCAATGGAGAAACAAGGGTAATTTAAAGAAATCTAAAAAAAACATATAATAGGAAACACATCACGGGGGAAGCACATTATGATAAGAAAACACATAAAATCCACTACACAAGAGGAGCTAGTCAAGTGTTCCGCCTACCCTCCTATCTTGGTATATATTGTTTAGGGAAGGTGATAAGCTCACAAGAGGAGAAACATCAAGCACGATAGATGGAACAATGCCCAATTCCAAATAAGGACCATCCTCTTAAGATAGGTTACTATTTTATCACTAGAGTGATAAGTAATTGTTGTGAAAACATAGTTGGCAAATCATGATTAACATCAATAAGCTCATACATGTCATTAGAATCAGTAGAATAAATATCATCATTAGTTGCATTAGGAACATCATCATCAAGGGTATCTTCTTCAACCAAATTGATTGTAATAGAATCTAAGATACAAATAGAATTGTCATGTTTTCTCAATTTTATCTTTTTCAAATTGACTTCCTCCTTTGTCTCAAGCATGGGTTGATCAAAGGGAATCAAAGCATTAGTAGTTGTATGAGGTGAATAAATGTGTTGGGAAGCATGTTGGTGGGCTCTAGCATGATGTTTATGACGACGATCATGAGCATGATGGTTACATTTAGTTTATCTTGAAATTTGGTTTTGTTCAGGATCAATCAACATCAAATCCTTTTCTTCTTTAGGAAGAAGAATGAAAGGAACCACACTAGTTTGAGAGATACTATTAGGAGGATGTGTGTAAGATAAAGGAGGTGGAACTATTGAAACCTAGAATTTATTCTAGGTGAATGACCTATGGGAAGCTTCAATGAATGTGGGACCTGATGCTTAATCACTGAGCAACCTATGGGATTTTAAAAGTTAGTTTTTCATTTATTGGGATGAAAGGATGAGAAAGTTAATCCTAATAAGGAAAAACACCAAGATTTTGGAATGCTTTAAACTCAAAATGCACAGGCTATTTCAAGAAATGAAATATCAAGGAAACTTTGTTGCATATAGGCCCAAGAATAGTTGCAGAGATACACTAGCACAATAAACAATAAGACATAGAGTGAACCATGAAATACACTCACAAAATAGAGAATCTTGATGCATAATCTATTTAGAAAAGCTTAAACACAGATACACTAAAGTATGTGATTATATTTAATAAGCACAAAAAAAATCATTAACACTGAAACTCCAAAATCAAAGGGTTGAAAGCATGATCGATTTGTATTAGAAATTCCAAATACCCATTATAGTTCAAGGCTTACAAAATAAAATGAGGCTTTCTAAAAATAATTATGCAAGAGTGCTATTCTATTTCCACCAAAAGTTAACTCTAAAGTTCCCTCTTCTAACATTACAACACTATGTATAAATAGCTAAGGCGCCACCTAAAAACCCTAATAGAAAGCGGATCAGATAGAGTGTTATGTGTTCTATTTTTCCAAGCTTTAGATGTTGGGTCAAATTATTGACCCTAAAAAATGATAGCCAACCTATGTTCCATAAATAGATTCAGATTCTCCATTATTACACTTAGTTGCCACTCCTCAATAATCATAGTAGTAGTTTCACCAAGAATCGCGCCAAAATTGAAAGAATGATGAATATGGAGAGCTAGATGTGCATAAAAGTACATCTACAACAAAAAAGGAACATGTCTTACGAGCCTTAAGGTTACCTTTGAACAAAATTTGAAGCCTCACCAATCCTTGTGAGACTCCCACATGTCACACCTGGAAGTATCAAGACCCACCAACAAAAGGGGATTCAACTAGAAAAAGGACATGTGACACTCAAGCAGGAAAACTACCTCCAAAAAAAACCATGCCTTCTCCAATTGTTCACGAGATGACCACATGTCATTTTCAAAAGAGAAACTCAGGCCCACTAGTAGAAGAGAAAATCATTTAGCACCTGAGAAACATATGGCACCTCAGTGGGAACTCTGTTGAACAATGTTGAAAGCCACGACCAAGATACACGTCATGCTGATAGATGACAAAGTGAACTATTATGAAACAAACCACCATAGAAAGGAAAATGAGAGTGCCAGCATAAAGTTCTAAACCATGATACTATGGTTTTTTGTTTCACGGGAACAAAATCATATATAGGAGGTGTAGGAAGAAGTCTACGTCAAGGACAAGGAGATGGAATATCCTTGGGTTCGCTAAGTTCACAAATATTTTGAATTTTCTAGGCTTGATATGAACAAAAAATATTATTGGGATGGGCTTAGGTTGGTTAAGGTGTGGAAGGCCAAAAGAAATCAAGATCAATTGAATCTCAAGGCACCGAAGGCTGATAAAGACTGTGATTAGCAGTCACGATTTCTCCATTATGAGGTAATTTCATATATTTATGAATAGGAGAGGCCACAACTTTCATGGAGGTAAGCCAACAAAGACCAAGTTTGACTTGAAATTGATCTGAAGTTGGGATCACACTGAAGGTGACATCTAAAGCTTTACCACCAACTTCGGTAGGAAATGAGATAGGACCATGTGAAGGATAAAGGAAACCATTACAAGTTTGGATCATGACATCAAATTTATCATAAAAATCATGTTTCAATTGTCTAGTAAAAAGATTTTCATCATTTATCACATTCATTATGCAAGTAGGATCAATAAGGACACCACAAGAATGAAGGTCACAAGAATTAAGGTCATTAAATTTTGTGACAATATAGAGAGGACCATCAGGTGATTTAATTGTCTCAATAGGGTCAAAGGTAATGCAAGGCTCATATTGGATGTTGGGTTTGGATTGATCAAGAAGGTTTACAACATGATTGGCTTCGTGAACTTTGTTATCATAGTAAATTAGCTAAGTGGAAGAAGAAGACGAAGGTTGGGTAGACTCAATGGCATTAGTTGAATGAGATGGAAAAGGGTTAGTATATATTTTCAAGTTTTTATTAGGAGGCATTAAAGATTTGTTTCCTTTATCTCTGACACATTCAATAGATATAGTATTAGAATTAATAAGGTCTTAAATATAAAAATTTTCAAGTGGAAACACTTTTGAATATCATGGTCGGGTTTATGATAGCATTGACAGAAAGCTTTATGATCAAAGTTTTTAGGCAAAGGTTTGGATGTGTCAATGGGTTTGATAGGAGGAAGTTTTAACATGTTAGCATTAATCAATTCAACATCACATTATGCAAATATTCAAAAATCTAAGTAAAATTATGAGCATGTCTAAAGATAGAGGACAAAGGAGCCACACCTTTAGATGTTGTTGTCACTTGATCATCAACATTGTTATATGATTTGTTGTTTTGATGAAGTTCTTTGGTTTCTAAAATGTGTTGAAATTGTTGGATGTGGCATCACTCTTGTCCATCAGATCCATTGGAGTGGTGCTCTCAAACTAACTCATTTGAAGATGATAATTATGAAGAATTGCATATAATTGAGTGAAAGAAGAGAATTCAGAAAGCATAATCCTATTTCTAATGGCTTTTTTCAAATTAGCAAAAAAAAGAATTGAACATCAATATCAGGCATAGGACAAGAAATCTAAGCATGAAAATTCTTAAACCTAACAATGAAATCAATCACTTTTTCTTTAACACCTTGTTTACAATGTATGAAATCAATTAAAGAAATTTTAGGACCAATGTTGTTTTTAAATTGTTGAGCGAAATCATTAGGAAGATTTTGGAAGGAATCAATATAATGAGGAGGCAAAAAAAATACCATTGCAAGGATTTGTCTTGAAAGGTTCTAGTGAATAGCTTAACCATGAACCTATAGTCATGAGAGAAATCACTACACAGTGTTTGAAAGGTTTTGACATGTGTCAAAGGATCGTCCTTACTATTATAAGTCTCGAGGTGAGGAATCTTCATGTATCATGGGATAACAACACGAATGATATCCAAAGATAAAGGACTAGTAACATCACAAGTAGGGATGTTGAACTTGGATTGATTCATTGAATCAATTTGTTTTTGTAAGGAAGACACAATTTGAGCCAAGCTATTAATGATAGAATCAGTGTAAAGTATGATAGGAGGAGAGGTGTTTGAAATATTTGGAAAATTGTTAGAAATGGAAGGAATGGTTGAATATAAAAAGAGAATACTATGGTAAGTAGGAATTAATGAAGGTAATGAAACACATGACACACTTGAAGGAATATAAGGATAAATGGGATTAGGAATTCTCACATGGGTAGGATTGAGATTTTGAATTGAAGTTGTTATGATAGGTGGATCATAAGTGGACACACTAGGAATGGAAGTAGAAATTGGCATAGAGCTTGATGAGTCTAATTATTGACTCAATTTTGTTATGATCTTTATGTTGTGTTGATACTCTGACAAACATTTCCAAGACATTTTATTACTTATACTTATGTGAACCTATGCCAAGTATAGCCAAAGCCACAAAATCTAAGGGTAGCTTGAATGATATGTTTTGCTAACTATTATAAATATAATGCAGTATTTCATATAATTATTTCAAGCTGTGTTCTAACATCTAAGTAGGAGTTGAAATGTTGACTTGCATATGTGTACGAAATGTACTAACCTTTCAGGTAGACACGAAGTGGTATGAAGAGTGGCGCATCTGCATTAAAGAAGGGAGTTAGAAGACCAACCATGGTGAGAGAATTCAACATGATTCCAATGGTGGTGTTGAGCTTTGAAGGAGCTATTGTTCCAGAAAATATAGGGAATTAGTCTTGCTACATTTCCTCAGAACTGTTATTCTGTTGATAGCAGTAATTGTATCATGTTATGTTTGTTTTATCTCCTCTGTATGTGGCGAGATTTAATGAGACTTTTCTATTATGTTTTCAATAAGTGTCGATCCTTGATATAAAGGGATTTTGACTAATTTAGTACGAATGGAGAAAGATAGAATGATGTATTTAGTATAATAGAAGTTACTCTATTTTGGTCTTCATGAGTTATTCAGTTATGTAACCAGTTAAGAAGATTTTAATGGAAGAGTGATTTTGGATTATCTCTTGTGTTGAGTAGTTAGCAGAAGCCAACCAAGGGGGCCCACTTGAGAGGTGGATTAGATTAAGGTAGAAAATATTTGCTTTTTGTACTTTTCCTATTTTCAAATAGAGCTACTATTTACTCCTGCAACATTATATTTGTGGTTGTTCCTACAACATTTGCAGAGACAAGTATAGTGAATGTTTTGAGTGTTAGACAAACTTAGATTCATTTCATAAGTTTTTTGCAGTAATTCCATTCAATAGTCAAGTGTGTTTACTTTCCTGTAGCAATAGCATAGATTCCTTTCATGCATTTTATCTTCCTGCAACATAAGTGTTTTGACTCCTAAAGGAACTTAGTGCACAAACTGTGTTATCCCATTTCAAGTCTACGTCCCTGGGTTGACAATCTAAATGAATTTCATGATGGGGATAGGTAATTTGTAGCATAGATATATTACCCTTGAGAGAGAGACAATGGCACGATTATCTCTACCTATTGTGAGACTGTTCATTTTTGGCGTCATTGCTGGGGATGGTGTCAAACTAGGAACCTCAAAAGAGTCATTTATTTTTCAGATTAGTTTCCCATTTTTGGTTAATACCAAGAAGTTCTGAGCTTTCTTCACAATTCATCAACTTACTTGCATGCATCGAAGAAGGCAAGATGCTCATGGTAGATTTCTTCCAAAGGAGCCTGTTAAACTAAAAGAAGATTTTAATGGAAGAGTGATTTTGAATTATCTCTTGTGTTGAGTAGTTAGCAAAAGCCAACCAAGGGGTCCCACTTGGGAGGTGGATTAGATTAAGGTAGAATAGATTTTCTTTCTGTACTTTTCCTATTTTCAAATAGAGCTATTTTTTATTCTTGCAACATTATATCTATGGTTGTTCCTACAGCATTTGCAGAAACAAGTATAGTGAATGTTTTGAGTGTTAGACAGACTTAGATTCATTTCATAAGTTTTTTGTATAATTCCATTCAATAGTCAAGTGTGTTTACTTTCCTATAGCAATAGCATAGATTTCTTTAATGCATTTTATCTTCCTGCAGCATAAGTGTTTTGACTCCTAAAGGAACTTAGTGCACAAATTGTGTTGTCCCATTTCAAGTCTACGTCCCTGGGTTGACAATCTAAATGAATTTCATGATGGGGATAGGTAATCTGTAGCATAGATATATTACCCTTGAGAGAGAGACAATGGCATGATTATCTCTACCTATTGTGAGACTATTCATTTTTGGCGTCATTGGTGTGGATTAAAGGGAGTTAAATAAAGCTGCCAAGAAAGATCACTTCCCACAACCATTCATTGACCAAGTACTTGATACTTTGGCCAGTAAGAAGTATTTTTCCTTTCTTGATGGATATAGTGGCTATAATCAGATAACTATTGCTCCAGATGACCAGGAGAAGACTATTGTTGGAGATTTTAGGACAATTGCAAGGAGATACAATGCTTGAGGACAAGCATTATGTTAGTAGGGGGCAGATGATGAGTCTAATTATTGACTCAATTTTGTTATGATCTTTATGTTTTGTTGATACTCTGACAAACATTTCCAAGACATTTTATTACTTATACTTATGTGAACCTATGCCAAGTATAGCCAAAGCCACAAAATCTAAGGGTAGCTTGAATGATATGTTTTGCTAACTATTATAAATATAATGCAATATTTCATATAATTATTTCAAGTTGTGTTCTAACATCTAAGTAGGAGTTGAAATGTTGACTTGCATATGTGTACCAAATGTACTAACCTTTCAGGTAGACATGGAGTGGTATGAAGAGTGGTGCATCTGCATTAAAGAAGGGAGTTAGAAGACCAACCACGGTGAGAGAATTTAGCATGATTCCGATGGTGGTGCTGAGCTTTGAAGGAGTTGTTGTTCCATAAAATATAGGGAATTAGTCTTGCTACATTTCCTCAGAACTATTATTCTATTGACAACAATAATTGTATCATGTTATGTTTGTTTTATCTCCTCTGTATGTGGTGAGATTTAATGAGACTTTTCTGTTATGTTTTCAATAAGTGTTGATCCTTGATATAAAGGGATTTTGACTGATTTAGTAGGAATGGAGAAAGATAGAATGATGTATTTAGTATAATAGAAGTTACTCTATTTTTTCTCTTCATGAGTTATTCAGTTATGTAACCAGTTAAGAAGATTTTAATGGAAGAGTGATTTTGGATTATCTCTTGTTTTGAGTAGTTAGCAGAAGCCAACCAAGGGGGCCCACTTGGGAGGTGGATTAGATTAAGGTATAATAGATTTGCTTTTTGTACTTTTCCTATTTTCAAATAGAGCTACTGTTTACTCCTACAGCATTATATGTGTCGTTGTTCCTGCAACATTTGCAAAGACAAGTATAGTGAATGTTTTGAGTGTTAGACAGACTTAGATTCATTTCATAAGTTTTCTGTAGTAATTCCATTCAATAGTCAAGTGTGTTTACTTTCCTGTAGCAATAGCATAGATTCCTTTCATGCATTTTATCTTCTTACAGCATAAGTGTTTTGACTCCTAAAGGAACTTAGTGCACAAATTGTGTTGTCTCATTTCAAGTCTATGTCCCTGGGTTGACAATCTAAATGCATTTCATGATGGGGATAGGTAATCTGTAGCATAGATATATTACCCTTGAGAGAGAGACAATGGCATGATTATCTCTACCTATTGTCAGACTATTCATTTTTGGTGTCATTATCGGGGATGGTGTCAAACTGGAACCTCAAAAGAGTCATTTATTTTTTAGATTAGTTTCATGTTTTTAGTTAATACCAAGAAGTTGTGAGCTTGCTTCAGAAGTCATCAACTTAGTTGCATGCATCGAAGAAGGCGAGATGCTCATGGCAGATTTCTTCCAAAGGAGCCTGTTAAACTAAAAGAATATTTTAATGGAAGAGTGATTTTGGATTATCTCTTATGTTGAGTAGTTAGCAGAAGCCAACCAAGGGGGCCCACTTGGGAGGTGGATTAGATTTAGGTAGAATAGATTTGCTTTCTATACTTTTCCAATTTTCAAATAGAGCTACTTTTTACTCCTGCATTATTATATCTGTGGTTGTTCCTGCAACATTTGCAAAAACAAGTATAGTGAATGTTTTGAGTGTTAGACAGACTTAGATTCATTTCATAAGTTTTCTGCAGTAATTCCATTCAATAGTCAAGTGTGTTTAATTTCCTGTAGAAATAGCATAGATTCCTTTCATGCATTTTATCTTCCTGCAGCATAAGTATTTTGACTCCTAAAGGAACTTAGTGCACAAACTGTACTGTCCCATTTCAAGTCTATGTCCCTGGGTTGACAATATAAATGCATTTCATGATGGGGATAGGTAATCCATAGCATAGATATATTACCCTTGAGAGAGAGACAATGGCATGATTATCTCTACCTATTGTTAGACTATTCATTTTTGGCGTCGTTGGTGTGGATTACAGGGAGTTAAATAAAGCTGCCAAGAAAGATCACTTCCCACTACCATTCATTGACCAAGTACTTGATACTTTGGTTGGTAAGAAGTATTTTTCCTTTCTTGATGGATATAGTGGCTATAATTAGATAACTATTGCTCCAAAGGACCAGGAGAAGACTACTGTTGGAGATTTCAGGACAATTTGAAGGAGATACAATGCTTGAGGACAAGCCTTCTGTTAGTAGGGGGCAGATGATGAGTCTAATTATTGACTCAATTTTGTTATGATCTTTATGTTTTTTTTATACTCTGACAAACATTTCCAAGACATTTTATTACTTATACTTATGAAAACCTATGCCAAGTATAGCCAAAGCCACAAAATCTAAGGGTAGCCTGAATGATATATTTTGCTAACTATTATAAATATAATGCAATATTTCATATAATTATTTCAAGTTGTGTTCTAACATCTAAGTAGGAGTTGAAATGTTGACTTGCATATGTGTACTGAATGTACTAACCTTTCAGGTAGACATG
This sequence comes from Chamaecyparis obtusa, assembly GCA_027943335.1. NCBI lineage: Eukaryota > Viridiplantae > Streptophyta > Pinopsida > Cupressales > Cupressaceae > Chamaecyparis > Chamaecyparis obtusa. The sequence goes on from BSBK01007457.1 coordinate 496,588, forward strand.
GAGTGGTATGAAGAGTGGCACATCTGCATTAAAGAAGGGAGTTAGAAGACCAACCATGGTTAGAGAATTCAACACGATTTCGATGGTGGTGTCAAGATTTGAAGGAGTTGTTGTTCCAAAAAATATAGGGAATTAGTCTTGCTACATTTCCTCAGAACTGTTATTCTGTTGATAGCAGTAATTGTATCATGTTATGTTTGTTTTATCTCCCCCGAATGTGGCAAAATTTAATGAGACTTTTCTGTTATGTTTTCAATAAGTATCGATCCTTGATATAAAGGGATTTTGACTAATTTAGTAGGAATGGAGAACAATAGAATGATGTATTCAGTATAATAGAAGTTACTCTATTTTTGCTCTTCATGAGTTATTCAGTTATGTAACTAGTTAAGAAGATTTTAATGGAAGAGTGATTTTGGATTATCTCTTGTGTTGAGTAGTTAGCATAAGCCAACCAAGGGGGCCCACTTGGTTGGTGGATTAGATTAAGGTAGAATATATTTGCTTTTTGTACTTTTCCTATTTTCAAATAGAGCTACTGTTTACTCCTGTAGCATTATATCTGTGGTTGTTCCTGCAGCATTTGCAGAGACAAGTATAGTGAATGTTTTGAGTGTTAGATAGACTTAGATTCATTTCATAAGTTTTTTGCAATAATTCCATTCAATAGTCAAGTGTGTTTACTTTCCTGCAGCAATAGCATAGATTCCTTTCATGCATTTTATCTTCTTGTAGCATAAGTGTTTTGACTCCTAAAGGAACTTGGTGCACAAACTGTGCTGTCCCATTTCAAGTCTATGTCCCTAGGTTGACAATCTAAATGCATTTCATGATGGGGATAGGTGATCCATAGAATAGATATATTACCCTTGAGAGAGAGACAATGGCATGATTATCTCTACCTATTGTGAGACTATTCAGAGCTCTCAACACTAGTAGTAGGTGGAATAAGACCTAAATCTTGAGCATAATCTCTAATGGGTTTAACATTGGTATCAATGAGATGAGAGATGCTATGAAATATATTAACACCATGTTCATCATTATGAATTAGCTTCCTTAAACCTTCTACAATGGAAATGACCTCAGGATTAGAGTTTTCTTGTCCTAGGCATTCTTTAAATTTGTCAAAATCATTAGAGAGATTTTGGACTTTCATAGGAGGAACACTTAAGGCCTCGTATTCATCATGAGAAGAATGGGAAGAGTTATTCTCCATGATAGGATTGATGTCACTAATATGCATGTTGGTCGCATCAAGATTCCTAGGGAAAAGAGAAGACTCAGGATCAAAGGAACATGTAAGTGTACAACTTCTTCTAACTAGAATATTATAAGTAGGACTCAAAGTGATAACACTAATGCATAAGGGAGTGAAAGAGAAGGTATATATCTAATGTTATATTTGAAAGAGATATGCAATAATTCATGAAAAGAACATCTAACTCTAAAATTCAAGCATGAAATAGAAAGCATGATCAAGTAGATGTAACTATGTAGATCTATATACAAATAGATATAGAACATAGAAATCTAGATGCATGAAATATAAAGGAGATTATGAAAAGAGAATCTAACTACCAAATATAGATATTTAAATGTATATATTATAATAATACGATGTAAATACATACAAAATATATCTAGATATCTAAATACATAGAAATGAATTCTAACACCAAAATCAGAATAGAGATGTAAGAAGTCAGGTTCACCAAAATGTATAATAGGTGAACCAAGGCATGCAATTTGGGAAAGATATGATCCAAATATTTTCTATCACAATGCATACATGGATTTGGGTTCACCAAAATGTATAATAGAAAAATGGGATGCAATGTTATAGGAGTTATTACATCCCAAGATATATCATACATTGGAATACATAACCCCTTACAAAGTGGATCCAATTAGCACAACCAAGGGAGTAAGGGTGCCAATGTGAGATGTACATAATGTAGGGTTTTGATTCCTAAAAGAAATGACAAGGAAACAAAATGTAGATGACATATCTGGTCTAACAAAGTAAGTACAAGGGAGAATAGGGGAGAATAAGTGCACCTAGAAATAAGATGGATGAGATAAGACTTTGAATCTGAATCTAATAGTCATAGAGACCTCAGATCTTGTTGTAATTATAGATCTAGAAAATAGGGATCTAAATCAGTTTGTCCTGAAAATTTCAATAAAAATCAGCAAGCATAAGTCAAATTTTAGGGTACAAGTCAATTTTTGTGGAATAATTCAAGTAGTCAACTTGTTCCTGGAAAAATCTGATGAAACTCTCCTGGATTCTGCAACTATACCTGTACTTCTCAAATATGGAATTCTAGCTCTGCAACCTGTTCCTGCACACAAAAAATGGAGAGAAAGGTTGTGGAAATGGGTTTGCCTTGGTCAAACCCCTATTTAGGAATCAACCTTGAAATTGAATTGAAAGTGCATAAAGGAAAGTAATGTAAAAAGGTAAATTGATGATTCACCTTGTATGAAACCCTCATGAATGGATATAGGGTAAAAGCACAATAAGTTGTCACCCTTTTACAAAGGAAGAGGCTAACAACACAAAAACTGGAAAACTTCAAGGGTATAAAAGTCACATTTCTGTTGAGAATTTGAAGATGATGTAAACTAATGAAATGTGTAAAATAGGATTAATTTTATGCCTATAATTTTTAAAAATTAATTTGAGAAAAATTAATATGTTTTTTTAATTTTTTAGGTCTATTTTTCATATCCTAAAAATACTACAAATAAGGGAGTTCACTTCCCGTCAAATCATTATAAGTAAAACATTTTTTTTCCCCCCAATTTCAGAATATGTTTTAGATGACATATATATCTAGTGCAAGAAAAAAAAGAAGTTTTTTCGAGCTATAGTTTACCCGTTATAAGTATTGAAAGTCGACCTTACCTGAAATCAACAGTTTTTGTCTCCCGTCACTTTTACCCTATCAAAACTATACCAAAAACCAAATAAATTATATATTCTTGAAGAGGACCCTCTCCTCTAGTGTCGTATATAATTTTTAAATTTTTTTGAATTGATTTAGTATTTTTCTATATTTTCTGAATCAACATCTTCTCAAAGTTTAATATACCTACATGTAGTTTTTAGCAAATTTGTTTAACATTTTTGTAGATGAAACAATATAAAATTTATATGTCCAGAATCGTACTTCCAAGATCTAGAAAAGGGTACTTTTAGTTTTTTAACATTTTCTATTTTGATCTAAGAAAGGAACAACATAAGTGAAAATTCTAGTTTTTTTATGTTTTTGGTGGTTTGGCTGCCAACATGGCATGCCACCTAAGTAGACTCGGCCGAGTCTGACTGGGCCGAGTCCCCCTAGGGGTCGGCCCCACTCAAATAGCCTAATAGTGTGCAAATGAGTGGTTTGTCATTTTTTTTATATTAAAAATATTGTTTAGACTCGGTCGAGTCCTACTTGGCCGAGTACCACTCGGCCCAGTCTAATGGGCCACGTAGATGCCATTCGGCACCACGTGGCACCTACGTGTATTCGGTCATGTTAGACTTGGTTGAGTCTGACTCGGCCGAGTTTAACTAGGCCGAGTGATTTGAGTTAGCCCAAAAGGTGACACTCAATTGTGCTTTTACCCTATAGTAATCTCTCAAATCCATGAAGATGCTTGAAATGAGATGTAGAATTAAGGATGCCTTCACAAATGCATGGATCTATGATTGCTACTCCTAGATCTTAAATGTATATATGTTTGATAACCACTTAAAGAAGAAAGACAGAAAGAGAGAGATGAATGTGTGCATCTTCTTGCTTGATTGAGAATTCCTCTACTTGGCCATCATAGGATAGAAACTTGCATCAAGTGGAGAATATTACCTTTTCTTGGATAGATCTTGGATAAATAGAGACTTGGATATCTTGAATTGGATGCTTGCCTTCAAATCTTGAATCCAAAACCTCAATTGCACAACTTGATTGTTGGAATACTTGAATGCTTACACTTGATCATGATATGTTTGCATATGAATGAAAGATACCCAATATGGGGAGAAGAGGTCCTTTTATACTTGATTCCCTCAATTCATGGTTCAAATTTCATCCAGATTGACCACAAATCTAAATCTCAAAGGAAAACCCCAATGTTGAGCTCTGAGAAAAATTTGGGCCCAAAACTTGAGGCACAAGTCAGGTACTCAACTTGTCCCAGGCAAAATTGGCTCAAATTTCATGGGGATGTCAGGGAAGGTGAAAAGAAGCAGTAGGAGATAATGCAAGTTGTTGTGATCAAGCATAACAAACATTCAAACCTCAAAATCACCAAAATGGGGTCTAATAGGTCCTAAAGCCTCCAATTATGGACGATAACTTTTTAGGACGATACAAATATAATCTTATTCTATCATAAAAAAAATATTAAATATACCCAATAAACTAACAAAGATGCCATTTGAATAAAAATTGAGACATATAAGGCTTATGATCATATTTGTGAGGCCTTCATCATTAAAATACTTTTCTAGTTTATATTTTGATGCTGGAGCATCTTTGGTCCTTGGCAATCCTGTGTCACCAAAAACATTTTGGAGTTTGTTTGTGTTGCTCGGTTTCCTCTTTGATCGATTTGGTCGGTAGTTGGTTGGTTTCCTTTGGTTACCAAGTGTGGTCATTTCTCTCCTGGGAGGTTGGTTGTTTCATTGGCGCTCGGCATTGCTTGTCTATTGCTCGGTCATCCTTGTTTACCGAGTACTTTCTTTTAAGTTTTTGTTGAGCCAACTTGTGCATTTATTATGGGTCATAGATTTAATGTTGGTATCCATCATTAGGAAATATGTGGTCCTAGATCTGACCATTCCTTCCATTGATTATGGATCTGAAGGCCGACTCAATTTGGTATATTCTTATATAAATGTAGTTATTTGGTTGTAGTTTAGAGGCAGTTTTGATAGAAGTAAGAAGATAATAGATTGGAGATTGTTGGAAGATCCTCGCATGTTTGAGGACATCTGTAATTCATTGTAATATATGGCCCTAACCAGGAAGGCCTTACAGCTCGACATGTATGATTCTATTTGATTAAAATTAATGAAAGATCCTACATTCTCTCTCTAACTATTATTGTTGTTGTTGCTTCTACGTGTTGTTGAGTAGGCTTAGATCATCAGGGTGTGAAATTGTTTGGCCCCTCTTGACCTTGGTCTTGCATCAGGTGGTATCAAAGCGAGGTGAGATCTTGATCTAGGTCTATGGATCTAGGTTTGTAGGTTCCTCTTGAAGCCCTAGTTGAATTGTTGTAGGGTGGCAGATTTTGATATGACCTACAATTGCAGAGGGTTGTCAAGATGGTTTATGGGAGGTGAGATGCAGATCCAAGATTGGAAGATATGATAAGTCAGATTGCTGCTAGGTTAGAATTCATTGAAACAACCCAAAGAAGAGGCAGACATCTTGAAGATGTTAGTGATGATGAAGTTGAGGAAGAATAGGCGAATGCAGAACCTGCACCTGTTATGGATCAAGGTGAAGAAAGATTTTTGAAGGCTTTGACAAGTTTGAAGTCTACACCACATTTCAATCCTCCTAAGTATGGTGGAAAATTAGATTTTGGTGAATTGGTGGACTAGATCACTGAGATGGAAAAGTATTTTGAGTATGAAAACATTCATGAAGACAAGAAAGTGACGATTGCAAGCACAAAGTTGAAAAGTCGTGCATCCTTATGGTGGGAACATCTGCAATTGGATCGGAAGAGGAAAGGCAAAGACAAAATCAAGGTATGGAATAAAATGGTAAATAAATTGAAAGGAAAGTTCTTACCTTGTGATTATTAAATTAACCTAGTTAGGCGAATGCAAAGTTTGAAGCAGAAAGATAGCTCAATAAAAGAATATATCGAGAAATTCTATAGATTAGATATCAGATCTGACATGATGAAGATGATGTGGAAAGAATTTCTAGATACCTGAATGGTTTGAGAGTTTCCATCCAAGATGAAATTAGTTTTGTCAAGTTGGAGAACATTGAAGAGGCTTATCAATTTGCATTGAAAGCCAAGGAGAAAGTGAACAAAAGACATGAGCAAAGACAAAGATGTAGAGGTGGTAGATTCCCTAGAGGAAGAGGTAGATCTAATGGTGAAAATGGTAGATCTGAACCTGAAAAGACAAATCTGGATAAAGGAAAGACCGAGTGGAAAGGTGAAAGTTCATCTAGAGGCAGAGGTAGTAACTACCGAGGTGGTTATAGCAGAGGAAGTTTCTGAGGAACTTGTTACAATTGTGGAGAAGAAGGACATAGATCTTTTGAATGTACACATGCTAGTAAGAAGGCTGGTAGTAGTAGAAATGATTTGGTGCAAGAAGAGTCACCAAATGAACCTAAGAAAGAAAATAACTTGATGGTAAGGAGAGCACTATGGAATGAGATTAAAAAGGAAGATCCGGTAAGGAAAAGTTTGTTCAAGACCAGATGTAGAGTTTTTGATAAAGTTTGGAAGGTAATCATTGACAATGGTAGCTCAAAGAATTTGGCATCTAAGGAAATGGTCACAAAACAACAGTTGAAAAGGTTGGAACATCTAAAGCTCTATCAGATTTCATGGATCAAAGATGAGCATAAACTCCTGGTAAGTGAACAATGTTATGTGAATTTGAAGATTGGAAAGTACTATGATAAGGTGTTATGTGATATCATGCCTATGGATTGTTGTCATATTTTGTTGGGTAGACCTTGGCAATATGATAAACATGCTATATATGATGGGAGATTGCATAGTACACTATTGTAGCTGATGGAAAGAAATAAATCTTGTTACCATTGATGGAAGAACCTGTTAGTAATGTTTGCACATCTGTGAAAGTTTGTTTGATGGAGGGAAGAAAGTTTGTCAAAGATTTGAAAAAGAATGATGTATGTTTTATTGTGATTCCTAACAAACCGAGTAAGAAAACAGAGGACAATGTTCCTGATGAGATTGATAAGTTACTCACCTAGTATAGTGATATCATTTCTGATAATGTACCTAATGGTTTGCCACCGAAAAGAAGGATTGATCATTGTATGGATCTAATCCCTGGAGCTATTTTACCAAATAAGGCACCTCATCGATTGACACCTACCAAGAATTAGGAATTGAACTGATAGATTCAAGAGTTGCTGGAGAAAGGTTTGATCAGAGAAAGTTTGAGTCCTTGTGTAGTACCTACTATATTAGCACCTAAAAAGAATGGAGAATGGAGAATGTGTACTGATTCCAAAGAAATCAATAAGATAATAGTGAAGTTTAGGTTTCCTATAGCGAGAATGGATGACATAATGGACAGTTTGATTGGAGCAAAGTATTTCACCAAAATTGATTTGAAAAGTGGGTATCATCATATCAGAATCTAGAAGGTGATGGATGGAAGACTGCTTTCAAGACAAAAGAAGGTTTGTATGAGTGGTTGGTTATGCCTTTTAGTTTAACTAATGCATCAGGTACTTTTATGAGGCTAATGAATGAAGTTTTGAAGAAATTCTTGGGTAAGTTTGTGATTGTATATCTTGATGATATTCTAATATTCAGTAAGACCGGAGAAGAACATTTGTTGCATGTTAGACAAGTTTTGCAAAGACTGAAAGAAGAAAAGTTGCTGATAAATCTGAAAAAGTGTTCATTCATGAAAGAAGAGATTGTGTATTTGGGATTTGTGATCTTAGTTGATGGTTTCAAGATGGATCCTGAAAAGGTTGAAGCTATTCTAAATTGGCCTACACCTATGAATGCTAGTGAGGTAAGATCATTTAATGGTTTGGCAAGTTTTTACCAAAATTTCATAAGGAATTTCAGTTCAATCTGCAATGCTATGACTAAGACTATGAGAGGAGATAAAAGGGAATTCAAATGGACACATGGAGCTGAAATTTTTTTTGAGACTCTAAAGAAGAAGATTGTTGAATTACCTGTTTTGGCATTACCTAATTTTAGTAAGGTATTTCAAGTGGAATGTGATGCAAGTGGAAGTGCAATTGGAGTTGTGTTGAGTCAAGAAGGTAAACCTGTTGCTTTCTTTAGTGAAAAGTTGAATGATGCTAGAAGGAAATATTCTATGCATGATCAAGAATTCTATGCTATTGTTCAAGCACTGAAGAAATGGAGACATTATTTGATATCGAGTGAATTTGTGTTGTATATTGATCGTAAGGCTTTACAATATTTGGGTAGTTAGAATAAGTTGAATCAGATACATATGAAATGGGTTGAGTATTTGCAGAGTAACACATTTGTGATAAATCATAAGAGTGGAGTCACTAACCGAGTTGCTGATGCATTGAGTAGAAGAAGATCTTTGATGACCGAGATGAAAATTGAAGTTCTTGGTTTTGATGAGATGAGAGATTCTTATGAGTTTGACCCTAATTTTTCTAAGCCATGGAAATAGTGCAGAGCACCTATTCAAGATCAACAAGACACTAAATGGGATGAATATTTTATTCAGGAAGGTATGTTGTTTAAAGGTATTCAGTTGTGTATACCGAGAGGGATAATGAGAACTAATTTGATAAAGGAGAAACATAGTAGTGGTTTGGTTGGAAATTTTGGTATTGATAAAACATGGAATTTACTTAAGGAGAAATACTATTGGCCGTAGTTGTATAAAGATGTTCATAAATTTGTGAAAAGTTGTGGAATTTGTTAAGTTGCAAAAGGAGTAAGTCAGAATACTGGATTGTATGTACCGATTGTTGTACCTGAGAAACCTTGGATTGACATCAGTATGGATTTTTTTGTTGGCTTACCGAAGACAGTAAGAGGTAATGATTCTATATTTGTTGTGGTAGATAGATTTTCAAAGATGGCACATTTTATACTTTGTAGAAAGACATCAGATGCAGTACATGTAGCAAATCTTTTCTTTAAGGAAATTGTCAGATTGCATGGATTATCGAGGAGTATTATCTCTGACCGAGATAGTAAGTTTATTGGATACTTTTGGAAGACCCTTTGGAAGAAATTTGGCACTGAGTTGAAATATAGTTCTACATTTCACCCACAAACCGATGGACAAATTGAAGTTGTGAACAAAAGTTTGGGAAATCTTTTGAGATGTTTAATTGGAGATACACCGAGTAATTGGGATTATGTATTGGCACAAGTAGAGTTTGCATACAATAATTTAGTGAATGGGAGTATTGGAAAGATGCCATTTGAGATTGTGAATGGTACATAGCCAAGAGGTATATCTGATTTTAGATACATTGCTAATGAAAGTAAGAGAAGTGCTGAAGGAGTAAAATTTGCTGAGTATATGAAAACATTGCATAAAGATGTGAAGCTGAAGCTGGAAGAGAGTAATCAGAAATACAAAGATAGAGTTGATAGATCAAGGAGACATAAAAATTTTGATGTTGGTGATGAAGTGATGGTTCATTTGAAGAAAGGTCAATTTCCTGATGGAACATATGGGAAGTTGAAGATGAAGAAGTTTGGACCTTGCAAGATCTTGAGGAAATTTGACAGTGGAAATGCATATGAAATTGAGTTACCTGATGACATGAACATATCACCTATTTTCAATATTATTGATTTGTATAAGTATCATGAACCTAATGAAGACATGGCAGTACCGATGGAATATCCTAAGAAGCAGAAAGAGGAAGTTGAACAGATTTTGGAGCAAAGAATTGGCAAGAGTACAAGAGGAAAACAATATATGGAATATCTGGTAAAGTGGAAGAATAGACTGATTGAAGTCAGTTCATGGATTTCATAGTCTAAGTTAGATGCAGCTCAAACTAGACCTACTGAATGATTCAAAGAATCATTTCAAAATAACCCTAGGTGTCTGATGCAAGAGCATCTTGGGTCCTTGTCAATCCTGTGTCACCAAAAACATTTTGGAGTTTGTTTGTGTTGCTTGGTTTCCTCTTTGACCAAGTTGGTTGGTAGTTGGTCAGTTTCCTTTGGCTACTGAGTGTGGTCAGTTCTCTCCTGGGTGGTTGGTTATTTCACTTGCGCTCGTCATTGCTTGTCTTTTGCTCAACCATCCTTGTTTACCGAGTAGTTTCTTTTGAGTTTCTATTGAGATGACTTGTGCATTTATTATAGGTCATGGATTTAATGTTGGTATCCATCATTGGGAAATGTGTGGTCCTAGATTTGATTGTTCCTTCCATTGATTGTGGATCTGAAGGCCAACTCAGTTCGGTAGACTCTTGTATAAATGTAGTTGTTTGGTTGTAGTTTAGAGGTAGTTTTGATAGAAGTAAGAAGATAATAGATTGGAGATTGTTGGCAGATCCTTGCATGTTTGAGGACATTTGTAATTCATTGTAATATCTAGCCCTAACTGGGAAGGCCTTACAGCCCGACATGTATGATTCTATTTGATGAAAATTAATGAAAGATCCAGCATTCTCTCTCTCTCACTGTTGTTGTTATTGTTGCTTTTGCGTGTTGTTGGGGAGGCTTGGATTATTAGGGTGTGCCATTGTTTGGCCCCTCTTGACCCTGGTCTTGCATTATATTTTGATCGCACCTAACCTCACATATTCAAATATTGAACTTGTTGATGCCAAATGTATGCCTTTCCACCAATGGCTCCCTCACATTATCCTTCCCTCTTTGATGCTCCTTTAACCAAGGCTATATATTGGCTCTTTTCCTTTGCATGCTTACTATTGATGCCTTAGGCTACCTTATCCTTTGAGTAAAAAATATTGGTTTGATCTATGCCATCTCCCTACCTCATAACTTTATATGTAGAATTCTCATTTTATGATTAAGAACCTCCTTTTCTTCCACAATAATATTAAAAAATGATCAATTCTATGAAAGTGCTTAAAATGCATTGTACTACTCTAGGATATAAGCTCTTAATGCATAATATTAAATAATTTGTAACAAGATATTCCCTGTCCATGGACCCTTATTGGATGAATCATCATCAAACATTTAGGGATTAATTAGTTCATTGGTACCTTCTTTGGTTTGTGGTCACTTTGAGTGACGTATAAAAATGATTCATAAACCATCTATTGAGCATTGTGATTATATGATGTCACAATAGGGAATAGAGGTGCAATTCCCTCTCTTGAAAGAATGATAAAATCACTTCCAAGGTTACGTAAGGTTATTTGTCAACCACCTGGGTAGCTCAATTGAAGGCTAATGTGAATGTTCACAAGGAGGTCTTTGTTGGTTCATTAATTGTTAGTTGCAAAACAACTTAACAACAATGATCTTTTTCATATTTTCATTGAAATGTAATTCTACCAATGCAAATTGTTCTATATCTAATATGAATTCCTATTTTAGCCAATTTCCAAAAAATCACAAAAAGTGTAAGGTAACAAGGATTAAAGCAAATTGTTGAAACATAAACCTAATGGACATAAACCACTATTGTATCATCTTGTGAATTAAAACGCTAGGAAAATGGAGAAAACTCACAAAACATATATTAGAATTACTCACAATTCACGCTTTGTAGATGCAATCATCAATGGAAAATTATGAAGATGAATGATTTTTCAAAATTCGTTAGATCATGAAACCACTTATGAACGTGCGCACACATGAGAAAAATTTATCTTAAAGCACAAATGATTTTTTTTCCCAATGATTCATCACAACAATAATTCATAGCAATGATTAACACTGAATTAATTATTTGTCGATATAAATCACAATAACGCACAACTGGCTCTCTAAAATTCATGAACAAGCATTCACTGATTCACAAATTTTGCATTGATAGAAGGAAATACACACCATGAATGAAGCACCAATTTCATATAGCTTTATTGTAGAAAAATACTGATGCTAATTATATTGTTTTATGGTGTATATAAAGTGCTTCATCTCAAAAAATAAGAAACCTTTAGCTAGGGTTTCAACTATGCATAAAATGGTGAAATAAAATTAAATCTATTGTTTAACAATGTAAAACTAGTCCTAAACTGATTTCTAACTAGTGTGCATGGATTTATATCCATTTATATCATGATTACATGCAAAAATGAGCATAAATTCACCCCCAAAATGAAAGAAAATGAGCTACAGTTCCACCGTTCTTTAAGTGGAGTTCAACTTGACTTTATAATTTTTGTCTTGAATCCTTCACTCCAACTCTTCTTTTGATATACAACTAATTGATGTCCCCAAGGCATGCAAAAATGACTCCAAAGTCGCATACAATCTAACCAAAAATAGCTCCAACGTGCAAATTCTTCATAGCACGTCACGTCCTTGAAATTTCACAGGTTGTAGTCAAGTTTAAAAAATAATGGCTCAAAATTTGACTAAGTCCACAAAATGGAGTTCAAGAATTTCAGAGGTAAATTCATGTGCAAAAATTCCAACTTTAAAAAATGACTAAGTATACAAAACTGACTAAGTGCAAAACTCCTGCACTTAGTGTTTTGGAAGAGTTCTTGGATGGGCTTGGTGGAACCTCTCTATTACCTCAAGGACTTCCTCATACTTAGGAAATTCCAAGGCACAAATTTTATTTTCCTGTTTATTTTGAAACCTTGTTAAGCATGCCTTAAAATATCCAATCTTACCTTTGCCTTCCTTTATATTTTTCATGTGACCTTTGAAGGTGAACATTGATTGTATGTCCTCTTTAGTGTTGACCACGACCATTGTATCTATAAATTGTTGCAATACTATCTCTGCTTTATACAACCTCATTTGATCTTCATCTTGGTACACCTGGACATCTATGTAGTCAAATAATTTTTCAATCTATTCAACCTACAACAATGCATATGTTCCCCATTTTTCAATCTTCATGAGGTGCTTTTGATATTCTTGAAGCTTTATCTCAATTGAAGTGATCCATGCCTCAAAATAGTCTAACTCTTCACCTTCATATAATGTGCACAAAATCTTGAGTTTCTAACTCTTTATTACTTGGAGGTTTTCCTTGAAGTTCTGTCATTTCTCTATACAACTATGAATACCTTCATTTCCTTCCTGCAGGTTTATAGAGTATGTTACCTCAGCTAGAAGTAATGCCTTCATTTTCTTCCTGCAGGTTTATAGAGTATGTTACGTCAGCCAGAAGTTTCCTTAAATGAATGAATATGGCATTAATTATTTTGGATATGAATTATTTGAAATATGATTTCCAATCAGAACATGCTTTTACAAAAGAATGATGAATGTTCAATGTGGGATTTGGTGTCACTCTCTTCTCAAGGAAAGCCTGTAATGTGGCTTTTGAATTGTTATCATCAATGGGAACTACAACCTTATTTATGTACTCCTTTAGGGACTCTACCTAGCTTCTCAATGCTTGATTCATCGTTTCATCCTTCTATATAAAGCTAAATAATTGCTTAAGGCTTAATGTTGCTAATACATTATTATCATCCATGGCAGGTTCTCCTAGGTCTAATTCCTCCATTATATAATTCTTTAGTGTGATATCCATCATATTAACATCTGGAGGAGGTATGACAACCTGCACTTTCAACTTTCCCCTATTGTCTTATGTAACATAAGACATTCTATGCACTACCTAGCTAGACTCACTACTATCGAATGTTTTTCCCTCCCAACATGGACATGTAAACACTTGGACTAATGTACATCCACTTCTGGGGTTGTATCTCCTTATCAAGCCAGGTGGGCTTGGTGGAAGTTTTCAAAGGTTCATAAGGCATAATAGGATCATCATCCTTACGCGAAATCTCTTCTTCTTTCTCTAACTCATCATCTTCTTCTGGAATCTTCTCTTGCTCTCACTGAGATTTTGGAGTCTTATCCCTAGGAGGTGATGGAAAAGGAACTTGCACCTGTTCATATTATTGCTTAATTTTTTCTTGTTGCCTCTCTATTTGAACTTGTTCTTCTGTAACCTCTTTTTCTTTCTCTAAGAGGTGATGGCAAAGGAACTTGCACCTGTTCATATTATTGCTTAATTTTTTCCTGTTGCCTCTCTATTTGAACTTGTTCTTCTGCAACCTCCTTTTCTTTCTCTGAGGAGGAAGTGTCCCAAATCTCAGCCCAAAGTCCCTTTTTTGATTTATCCCTATTCTTATTATTTAAAGGCATGAACTTGGAGTATGTTTGTTTTGTTGGAGAAGGAAGTGGAGTATCTACCCTAGGTTCTCTAGTAACATGTGTCAAGTCATCACCCTTAGGCTTCTCAATTGTTTCATGTGTATGTGTTTCTCTTTCTTAAACCTTAGTGGCTTATTCCTTAGCTTGTTCTATTTCCTCGTTTACCTCTCTAGTTTTCTTTTTCTTCTCAAACTCTTCATCTTGGGTGGAGTAGACAAGAATTTGTATTGGTTCTTTTTTTTCAAGAACTGGGCCCTATTGGTCTTTATCCTGATTATCAACTCTTGTGAATTGTGAAGGGAGGAGGAGGAAGTGTGGTATCTAGTTCAAAATTGGTTCTGGTACCTATATCAGATATGATAGGTAGTTGAGAGTCATTAGCTCCAAGTATCCCCTTCTTTTGTGGTAGATACATCTAATGAAGTCTTCTCATGTCCTAGTATCTTTTCAACATATGATACATAAAATTCATAAGGGGAAAGAGTATCCTAAGCTTATTTTTCAGTGTCTGTTTCTACATCAATTGTCTCTTGCTCAGTCCCCTTTGCATTTGCGTGACTCTTCTCTCTTTTTCAGCAATAGTATTGAACCTTTTACTTCTCTAAAGAAATGGAGCTTCATCTTCTTCATCTTCCTCTAGTTCTAGGAGTGTTCCAAGCTATGGGAAATTGAAGGTATTTTACATTTATACACCTTCCCATTCACAACAAGTACCCCTTCTTCTGACCTCTATATTTTGAAATCTAGAATATTCTTCTTCATGGAGGAAGAAGGTGGTTCTACTATAGCCTGTTGGATAACTTGAGTAAGAACTTGTTCATCTGATCGTGGTGGGACCTCACTAGTCTTTTTCTTCTTCAAGACCTTAGGTCTTCCTTCCAGTCCATAAGTAATCGGCCTCTCATGCCTATAAATTATCTTAGGTTTTTGTGGAGGGGCCTCTTTAAAGGTAGGAATGTTGACTTTTACACCTTTCCCCTTTTTTGCCTTGGGAGGTGGATCCACTTGTGGTCTTCCTGGGACTACATCTAATGGTATAGGCCTTTGCACCCATTCCTTGGTCAAATTTATTACATGTCTTATTCTATGGGTGAGGCTTTCATCTTCATCTTTACTAATATTGACATTTAGGATGCATTATTGTATACTTTATCCTGGTTGTACAATGGATCCAGGATGTTATCTAAGTCTTTATTCCAAACTCTTTGAGTAATTTAAAGTTGAAGAGACAATTTTGCTAGATTCAAATCCATCCTAAAATAATTACAGATGCAGACCTCATAATCATCGACATAATTCATCTATTGATCTTCTATATGGGTTATATGCTGCAAGGTCCTCCCTGTAATTTGGCTAAACTTCCCAAAGGGGTCAAAACCGGTCCTCCTTACCTTGAACTCTTATAGGGGATAGTCATCCCACTCTAACCCAATAGACTTGCAAACCTTTATATTCTATACAAAGTGAGCACTGATAGAAGTGGGGAAGTCCCATAAGTGTTTCTTCTTCAACTTGATTACCTCATAAGCACTAACTAGTTGCTTGGCCATCTTCATCAATACAATTATATTCGAAGGGTATCTTGGAAGCTTCTTCAAATTTACACTACTCCCATAATCTTGATGTATATGAATGTTTTAAACTGAATAAAATAAGCCCCAATAGCTTTCACCTTAGTTACAACCTCAACTGAGAGTCTTTTCACGTAATATCCTTTTATTGAGCAGATGATCGTGAAGACAAAGACATCATTTACCACCTTGTACTATTTTCTTTCCATATCTAATTTATATTTTTTCTATAGCTAAGGATACACATGATATGACCAACTTGATGGGTCTTTCAGATTATCCTTCCTGTATAGCCCTAGATATTAAGCCCTTGTGGCGAGAAGGTAGACAATGTAAGATGCCATGAAAAACATTGGGTCATAGTTGACCTATCATATTTTCTTGTCAAGGTTTTCACTGAGGATAGTGCCCCAATCAATGCAGGCTTGTCTCCCCCTAATAGTCTCTATAATGTGGATTATCCATGGATCCAATTGATAAACCTATGGTAGACCCCATACCCTTCTTATCATGGTAATAATTGCTCACATGTAATTATTTAGATACCTTCTATTCATATCAATCTTATCTAGTTTGTACTTGGGCAACTCAACCATCAGGTATTGTTTATTGACCCTATTATAAGCATCCTCAGTATGGTCATTAAACCATTTCATCCCCAATTCCTTGGTTACTAGGTAAAAATGATCCACACCCTTCTGTAACTGGAATACATCCTCTATAACATCTGGTATTAGGTCCAACATAAGGTCTTTGTTCTTGTTTATGACCACCTTCTCATATGATACATAATGATGTGCTAGTGTCATGATCAAGTTTGAAGGAAAGATAGACACAGGGTACGCAATTGCAACATCAAATTCAGACATACATAGTGCGGTGTAATTAGAAGACCTTCCTTATGGCTAGTTGTAGAATTGTCTTAGAAGGTTTCCCAGTCCATGTGACCAATGTTGGTATCAGTGATCTCCCTATGAGCATTGTTCATTCTCGTTGGTTTATGGTACCCCTTGAAATGTTACTTCATCAGGAGCATAACTATTTTCTCAGGTATCCTTGGAAGCACAAATAAATGATGGTAAATCTATGAAGATGATCTTGATTAGAGAAAATTAGGGTGTGGTAGACTCACAAATGGCATAAAATGGAGACCAAATAGTCACTGATGATCCATAGAAGAATCACAGAGTCACTGGTAGTGTTTCTCGGAGCTCACAGGTTGACTCATAGAATGACCAAAATATGGGTCTTGACTTCCTTTTATAGACCAAAGATTGGGGTGACATCACCAGGGGAAGGTTTTCAAACTGTGAAAGTCCAAAAATCTTCCTTACCTTAGCCTTTGAATGCAGGGGAGAGTCAAGATTTTGGGGTATCTCAATTATCAAACTTTTAGAGGTCATGGGACCTCTGAAGTTCGAAAGTGCAAAAAAAGTCTTTCTTAAAAAAAAACTAAGGCCTAAACACACTAAAAGACCAAAAGGGGCAAACCTATGACCAATAAAGCGGGACAAAGGAGAGAGAATTAGGTGAATATTGAAAAGGAGGGGGGGGGGGGGGGGGGTCTATCAGTCGGGAGTCTCCCTAAAGGGATTCATAATCTAACTTGACATTCCAAAATCAAGTTCACCTAAGATACTCAGCCAAAAGACCAAACAAAAAAAGGGGGTTCCCATTTTGGGTAAGTTCTCAAAATGGGGCGTGTGTTGTGGAACCACAACATAATCTCAAAGCAAAATTCATGTACTAGCTTAATAAGTTTCTTTTCTTTTCTAGAAGAGCATGTGGCCAATCAAGTCCATCAGACATGTTATACATAATCATATTTGGGAAAATAATGTTATATGACTTTATTTAATTACTCATTTTCTTATGTAGGAGTTTTCATTCAAAGCATTTATTGTACCATTATTCTCCAAATGGCCACCTTGTCAAATATTTTATCAACACTCTTAAAACTAATTGTTAGATTGTAAGGAAAATGCATCAAGTTAAAGATAAGATCTCCAAACTTGAAGTTGAAATATTAGATTGAGATCGCAGCCTATGAATGGAAACTAAGATCTCAAAATTCCATGACATGTATCTCATTGGGATCATAAACTAGGTTCAACTACAATCCTAATAAGGAAGTTAAATACTAAGATTTTAGATCCTTTTTGTGTGTTGTAATTGATTGAGACTTGTGAAGTGTGTGCGAATAAACCAAAATTAATAATGTGATTTATCAGTAACTTTAAGTAATAAAAATAAGATATAGAATTGGAAATAAACATAGTAGTCCATATGTGGAAATAAGAGACAAAGAAGAACTTGTAGCCATAATCTAAAGCCAAAAATATCAGTTAAGGTTGGAGGCCATCCCATCTTGAGTGTGTCTTTGTTAGTGGTAAGTTCAAGTTTCTAGTTCTAAAGGCTATGTAGATCTCAATCTAAAAATCAAATGAGAAGTGTCAAACATGATTGGAGGGTGCACTAGTCCAGGTGTTTTTATTGTTCAAAGATTGAGATCATCTATTTCTCTCCTCTACACACATGTATCACTCTTTGTGGTCATATATAAACCTATGCACACAAAAATGGGAAAAACATTGTGTTTTATAAGGGCTTGCTTAAGTCAAACTCTATGTCGGTGTCCCACTTAGACACTAATAATGTTTAATAAAAATTAGAGTGTATCATCATAGAGGATAGGGGTTGAAACCTTAATGGAAATGTTATACATGATAAATGCTACCTTA
This sequence comes from Chamaecyparis obtusa, assembly GCA_027943335.1. Lineage (NCBI taxonomy): Eukaryota > Viridiplantae > Streptophyta > Pinopsida > Cupressales > Cupressaceae > Chamaecyparis > Chamaecyparis obtusa. The sequence goes on from BSBK01007457.1 coordinate 514,937, forward strand.
GATAAGAATCCCTCAACTTGAAGTTTTAAATAAGGCTTGATGTTGCTTGGATGATGTTAATGCACAACTTCATCATGGAGGAACACATAAAACTTGATCGCGATTGATGAAATAAATATGTATAGTTTAATTACTTACTCCTAGAGTATAGACCAATATTTAATTGCTTGATTGTATGCTTAATTGAATTTTTTAGTTGATGGTTAAAGTTAAAATGAGAGAGGGAGTTGTATTTACAAGAAAATCATACCTTTTGGAATTAATTTTCAGGAAAGCCAAACATTTAGGATCACTTTACCACTACTTGCAAAACCAACCATTGTAATCTCAAATTTAAGGCCAAATAACTTGGATACATGTGTTGGGCACCCTAGTTCCAACAATTTGAGCCAAAACAAGGGTCGTCAATAGGGGATTTCAACAAGTTTCCAAAAAATGGTCATGAAATTGAGCATAATTAGGCATGAACTAAGCATAACCACTAAAGTGGGTCCAAAGTGAGTGTGAAATTGTAAAGGTATACAATTTACCACACTACATAAGCCATTCAAGATAACCTTATGAGAAGCATTAAGCTAATCACTACTAACTACTTATCCATGACAACAATCAATTCCCTAATACATAATTAGTTATTGGGCTTCTTATGTGAGCTTTTGAGCCTAGAAAATCATCTCACATTATAATATATATTTGAAGCTATTACCAAGCATAGATTAAAAATTGATAGAAAATATCTTTATAAAACTCCCCAAAACAAAAATTCCAAAATCAAATCTCTTTTAGATTCAAGAATGATTTTAGTAAAGTTATAATTTAAGATCAAATTTGATTGCAATCAAATTGTATAAATGAGTAAGAGAGACAACATTATTTTAGGGACATAATAGGTCAATCCACAAAATCCTCCAACTATTCCAAATATGTTTTGGATCCATGGTAAATCATATAAAAAATATATTTAAAAAAAATATTCAACACAAAGATTGGATCTTCATGTCTTGTACTTCTTAATGTTTGAAATAGAGGCCTTAACTTTGGATATTATAAAAATAGGATGGTCTCATAAAAGCAGAAGCCCTTGAATCAATGAATTGAAGGGTGGACCTCTATTGGATGGATAAATGATGGTTTGTATGAGGAGCTTGACATTCACATTTTATTCTAGTAACCCCCCATGAGGTATTTTGTAAAAAATAAATTATTATTTTTCACTCTATTTGCTAATTCAAGTTGTAAATCAATGGCGGATTTGGCCTCTTTGTATTTTCTTGTGCTTTTGTCCTTCTCTAACACCCTCTCTACATTTGCAAGAAAAAAATCAATTTCCTAGTAGAAGGAAATATTTAAATGAAGTTACGAGAAGAATAAGAATATACATTTTACATATAACATGTATGACACCCTAGTGTTAAGAATATGAGTTGTGATCTTGTAATGCTTATGAAATGATTGGGAACTACTTATTTATTGTACTTGATAATTATGTCTCTATCTCTATTTTACTTTTGTATTGACTTTGATAACAAAGTGTAAATATTGTAATGGCTAATTTGTGCCTTTAACAATTGAACTTGCAATATTTTTATTTTGTTAGCTTAACTTAATTTAAAAAAATAAATATATTTATATAAAAAATTCAATAAGATTGACATAAAATAAAAATATGAAGAGGGTTTTTGTCAGGTCATTCAGAATGGATTCCAATTATTGAAGAAAAGATGGGTTCAAAAGTAACAAACTATCTTATAAGGGTCCCAAGAAAGATCTATGTGGATTGGAGATCACTAGACGACAATGGTATACCGTAGGAAGATCTAATTGCAATAAGGGGAAGTCAAGAAGATTATAATTTTATACAAATAAGATAACATTATATGGACAACAACAAAGGCAAGAGTGTACTCAGTTAGATTGGGATACATATTGTAAACAACCACTAATACAAACAATATTTCACTATGGCTGAGAAAGCTTTGTCGGCATAAATACAATCTTCCAAAGGCAAGGGCATTTTTATGGGTAGCCCTTCATGGAAGAATTTTAATCAGGGATAAACTACATAAAATAAGAATCCGAGGACCATCTAGGTGTCCTCTATGCTTTAAGGATAATGAAACAACAAATCATCTACCTTTTGAGTGTTCATTTTCAGTTAGAATTTGGGATTGGTTTTTTAATTCCTTTGGGTGGCACCAGGCAAGACAATCTATTAGACTTCCTTGAAAGTTGGCCAAGTGGGAAAAAAAACACTTGGAGTGATGTTTGGATTGTTGCTACGACCATTTTGGTATGAAATATTTAGAATGAACGCAATAGGAGAATGTTTTAGAAAAATAGAAAAATATTGAAGAGGTGATTCTCATATTAGAGGCATGCATTTTTTAAGTAGCCAGTTCAAACCAATTGTCTAGAAAAAGAAAATTCTTCACTCCATGGGATGAAGATCTACGAAGAAGATGGGGAAGATTAAAAACCTATTCTTCATTATCTCCTAATAAAAACCTTAAAAGGAAAGGAGTAAAATGGACTCTTCCTGAGAAAGGTAGATTCAAACTAAATTT
>BSBK01007458.1:0-147500 GCA_027943335.1 Chamaecyparis obtusa
CCGCGAAATCACAGCTACAATTTCTGAGTACGTTGGGTTTATTTTTCTTTTGTCATTATTATGTAATCTGGTATTCAGCTGTTAGAGAGCTAAAATACCCAGAAATGAGGACATATCTGTGTTGAATTTATTGTTAGCGGCTTTGGTTATTTAGAAGTTTAATTTTATTTGTTCATCTTTCAAGCACAAACATTTTGTGGACTGTAATGTCTTCATTGTTTCAGGTATGCAATGAAATAGCCCTAACTTGCGACTACCTTCACGGTACTTGTGTACATTATCATGTTGTCTTTACAGTGACTGTCCTCATTCAAGTGGCAATTACACAAGGGACAGTCACTGTGAGATGTCCTCATTTGTGACAAGGACAGTCACACTTAGGACATCTCATAGTGATATTCCCTTGTGTAATTTCCACCTGAATGTATTGCTATTGAACCACATTAATGCTTTTCTTCTTCAACAAATGAGGACAGTCACTGTAAAGACAACATGATAATGTACACAATTACCAAAAAATGATCTTGTTAATTGATGTAACACTTTGTCTTGCTCACTCCCTATCCTTCACTAGGGTCTCTTTAGGCCAATGTTTTGACTTGATAGGGTACTTAACTATCCCTACACTCTTTAGGTATCTCTACCCAAGATCCCACTCCTTCAACTAGTGCACACCAACAAGAAATACAACGAACTCTGCTCAATACCAATCTAGCTACTAGGACACTCCTAGTCTTGTCTTCACAAATTGAAACACATTCAACTAGAACTTTACTCCATGGAGAGGCTGGCCACTAGGACCTCTATTGGTTTCAATATTACTCCTTCACCTATACTTTTCATCAGTACTTCAATCCGGTTCATCAAACCATGCATGCCAATTGCACCCAAAAATAGGCTGCTAGCAATTAGGCCTTTGTCAAGCCTTTTTGTTTATATTAAGCCACCTAAAGGGCTTAGGATTCAGATGCCCTTTATTGAGAACTCCAAGATATCTAAGGTCTTCTCCTCCTAGATTTTTTGTACACCAACTGCTACAGCCATGCCTGAAAACAAGTATTTTGACACAACTTGGACAGTCTGACTTAGAGTTTGTTTTCTTAGCAGCCAAAGAAACTCACCCAATCTTCTAATTTGACTTGGGGCTTCTTTAGATGTGTGTCTACCTCTCCATGAGATTTTAGTTGAAGCAACCAATGCATTCAACTTGTTGTAATCTTCTTGTAATGATTTGTCATCCCTAACTGTGCTCAACTGACTCACCTAGGACATCATTGCAAACATAGAAAATGAGCTTCCCAAGGCCCCTCCTTCCAAACATATAGTACATGGAGTCTCCTCACCCATTCCAAGAGCCCGTACAAAATTGACAATGGAATGATGAGCTAAGACTCCATTTGTTCAACCTGCCTGGTTCAAACCAATGATAGGGTACTTAACAAAAGAATTAACAAACTAGTTGGAATGCTTCAAAACTCAAAAAAAACACAACACAGAATAAAAAAAACAACTTGTACTAACTTTTCCAATAGACACTGCGAGCTATCTAATCCATTAATCAACTGAAAACAAAGAAACAAAAAAACTCAAGAATTCACTAAAACCGTGTTACTCTACAAATCTTCTTAATTCCAAATGTTTTTCCCCCCAACCTTTTGCACAGATCGATGGAGGCCTCTTATAGTTGATCTGATGCCTAATTCAATGGTTTCATATAGTTACATAACCATCTTACTCGAAAATGCTCCCTTGCACAAATGTTGTCAATGTTGTGAATGACAACATTGACAACTTGTTACAACCTTTGGGATTTTGGTTCAAAACTTATTGTTCAAACACCATAAGACCCTAAACATGACTTAGTTAGGCTATTAGACCTCACATAGGCCACTTCTACACTTCTTTGCCCAATTTGACCCCTAAATGCTTCATTCCCACTTTTGCCACAATATTGGTAACTTGGGTACAAATTGGCACTTGCCTTCACAAAGGTCACACATGAGGACATCTCACAGTGATCGATTGTCCCTTGTGTAATTGCCACTTGAATGTATTGCTATTGAACCACATTAATGCTTTTCTTCTTCAACAAATGAGGACAGTCACTCTAAAGACAACATGATAATGTACACTCACTGTAAGGACAGTCACAAATGAGGACATCTCACAGTGACTGTCCCTTGTGTAATTGCCGCTTGAATGTATTGCTATTGAACCACATTAATGCTTTTCTTCTTCAACAAATGAGGACAGTCACTGTAAAGACAACATGATAATGTACACTCACTGTAAGGATAGTCACAAATGAGGACATCTCACAGTGACTGTCCCTTGTGTAATTGCTGCTTGAATTACACAAGGGACAGTCATTGTGAGATGTCCTCATTTGTGACAAGGACAGTCACACATGAGGACATCTCACAGTGATTGTCCCTTGTGTAATTGCCACTTGAATGTATTGCTATTGAACCACATTAATTCTTTTCTTCTTCAACAAATGAGGACAGTCACTCTAAAGACAACATGATAATGTACACTCACTGTAAGGACAGTCACAAATGAGGACATCTCACAGTGACTGTCCCTTGTGTAATTTCCGCTTGAATTACATAAGGGACAGTCATTGTGAGATGTCCTCATTTGTGACAAGGATAGTCACACATGAGGACATCTCACAGTGATTGTCCCTTGTGTAATTGTCACTTGAATGTATTGCTATTGAACCACATTAATGCTTTTCTTCTTCAACAAATGAGGACAGTCACTCTAAAGACAACATGATAATGTACACTCACTGTAAGGACAGTCACAAATGAGGACATGTCACAGTGACTGTCCCTTGTGTAATTGCCGCTTGAATTACACAAGGGACAGTCATTGTGAGATGTCCTCATTTGTGACAAGGACAGTCACACATGAGGACATCTCACAGTGATTGTCTGTAATGTCCCCTTTTTGGCTAACTTGGAAAACAGGAACAATTACTCCACTTCTCAGACTTACTCTATCAGATACTTACAATTAAACTAAGTAATGGAGGTTACTTAAGATATCAACCGCTATTTCAGATTCAATCACAATATGTGTGCAAGATGATATTGATACCAATATGTTTAATAGCACTGTCGGATATAATGATATGAAATATGCTATGAATATGATGTTTCCTATCACTTATAGTGATAGTATAATGATGGTATGTCTGATATAAACAATATCGATATACAATCAATAAGTATTGCTTACATCAATGTATTTGCTGTGTCTGATATGATGATGTAATTATGTAAATGTGTAATATCGCTATGAGTGATATGTTGCTATTTCAGATTCTGAATTATATGCTTGCAACTTCAAATATTGATGCTGTTTCTGACTATCCTTTCTATCTGTGCAATCATGGTGTTGTCTCTGATCTGCAATGATAAACTTGAAACCAAACTGCCAAAGGCAGATGGTCTATTGAGTATATCCAAATATGGATAAGTAAATAAAGTTCTAATGATGCCTTGAGTGACTGACGAGAATGCATTCTTATATTGTCTTTAACAAATGAAGAGATGCTATGAATGAGACGTGTCTTGTTTCTTCCTCCATGTCCCTTTGTTAAGCACACCTTTCCATAATCCGACAGTTCACATAATATTATTTCATTATTTTCTGATCATAGATAACTCCCAGATTGACTCAATATCAAATCTTTTTATGAAGGTAATCTTCCCTAATTGGTAGTGCAACCAGTAGTTAACATCCATTGTGTTTGTATTAGTTTGGTCTAACTATCATTAGTATTTAGTCAATCGATATTAACTCTTGCCTTATCCCATATTGTTATGATGATATCCAATCTTTCTACTCTGATATAAGTCGATATCATTTTCTGATAATTGTCCATTTATTGGTTGATTGCTGGTAATGGAGTTTGATCTTCAAATTGACTTCCATTCCTGTTAATACTTAAGGATACATTGTACTTATTATCCATGACTGATGCCTCATTCATCAATAGCTTGTGATATAATCACTGATGCTTTTGTGTTTCTACAAGATGTGGTTTATCTCAGACAATCGATAATCTTTCAATCCTTTAGTCGATATCCTCCTATGTGGTGTCTATTGATATAGATAGTAGAATTCAATCTAGTTTATGTTATTGTCATGATAACATAGGAAGTGATGGTGCATATTTGCTAGCGGGTCTTCATGTTTGATATTGCTTTATCGGATATGTCATTGTCTAAACTTGTGCAATTAATGATTATTTATAATATATGAATGGTTATCCTTCTTGCTTATCAATACATCTTCTGAAACACATAGCGACCTATCCCTTATTCATATTATGTTGATCTTGACTTCATAGTATTTGGTTCATTAATCATCCTCTCATGGTATCGATGTGTAATGACTAGTGATTGTTGTATCACTTCTTCATTCCTCATCGTGATAGATAATGCAGATGTTTAATGTAGATGTATATCGATTACAGATATTCGATATTGCTTTAAACGTTATTATTATTATTATTATTAATGTTATTGTTATTATTAAATATTATAATTAATGATGTTAGTAATATTAATAATATTATAATAAATATTATTATAGTGATAACATATTGTTTTATATTGAGAGGTTTATTAATATTATTTATATATTAAAATTATTATATCAATAATTGATTTAATATTATTACTTAATATATTATTATAATATAATATATATAATTTATTAATAATTATTTATTATTAATTTATATTATAATTATAATCATAATTATATTATTTATTAATATTTTAATATTATTTAATTAACATATTACTTATTATGCTAACTATATATTATTATTATCTTTTGATAATAATTATATATTATTGTTATATACCGTTAATAATAGATTATTATATATCATCTAATCATTTTATTATTATACTAAGTTCAATATGTCACGGCTCATGACATTGTCCCTTGTGTAATTGCCACTTGAATGTATTGCTATTGAACCACATTAATGCTTTTCTTCTTCAACAAATGAGGACAGTCACTCTAAAGACAACATGATAATGTACACTCATTGTAAGGACAGTCACAAATGAGGACATCTCACAGTGACTGTCCCTTGTGTAATTGCCACTTGAATTACACAAGGGACAGTCATTGTGAGATGTCCTCATTTGTGACAAGGACAGTCACACATGAGGACATCTCACAGTGATTGTCCCTTGTGTAATTGCCACTTGAATGTATTGCTATTCAACCACATTAATGCTTTTCTTCTTCAACAAATGAGGACAGTCACTCTAAAGACACCATGATAATGTACACTCACTGTAAGGACAGTCACAAATGAGGACATCTCATAGTGACTGTCCCTTGTGTAATTGCCACTTGAATGTATTGCTATTCAGCCACATTAATGCTTTTCTTCTTCAACAAATGAGGATAGTCACTCTAAGGACAACATGATAATGTACACTCACTGTAAGTGTACATTATCATGTTGTATTACAAATGGACCTTATGTTGGTCGGGATATAAGTGCAAAAAAAAAAAGGAACGTTGTCATTTGTGTTTTCAATAGCGCCGAGAGAGATTCCCTCCGCGAAATCAAGCGGGTTATCATTTGTGTTTTGAACAAAGCGGGTTGTCATTTGTGTTTTGAACAGCACCGAGAGAGATTCCCTCCGCGAAATCAAGCAGGTTGTCATTTGTGTTTTCAACAGCGCCGAGAGAGATTCCCTCCGCAAAATCACAGCTACAATTTCTGAGTACGTTGGGTTTATTTTTCTTTTGTCATTATTATTTAATCTGGTATTCAGCTGTTAGAGAGCTAAAATACCCAGAAATGAGGACATGTCTATGTTGAATTTATTGTTAGCGGCTTTGGTTATTTAGAATGCTTCCCCACAATACTTAATTACACAAGGGACAGTCACTGTGAGATGTCCTCATTTGTGACAAGGACAGTCACACATGAGGACATCTCACAGTGACTGTCCCTTGTGTAATTGCCACTTGAATGTATTGCTATTCAACCACATTTATGGGCCCATTTGGACCACGACACACAGTAGCATCTACAAAGAAGAATATCCCAGGTGTAACAAGTTGTAAGAATATACCAACAGTTCTAAGAAGTTCCCTAGCACGTAGTAGCATCTACAAAGAAGAATATACAACATGAGGGCAGCCACTGTAAAGACAACATGATAATGTACACTCATTGTATGTGTACATTATCATGTTGTCTTTACAGTGACTGACCTCATTCAAGTGGCAATTACACAAGGGACAGTCACTGTGAGATGTCCTCATTTGTGACAAGGACAGTCACACATGAGGATATCTCACAGTGACTGTCCCTTGTGTAAGCCACTTGAATGTATTGCTATTCAACCACATTTATGGGCCCGTTTGGACAACGGCACATAGTAGCATCTACAAAGAAGAATATCCCAGGTGTAACAAGTTGTAAGAATATACCAACAGTTCTAAGAAGTTCCCTAGCACATAGTAGCATCTTCTAATTGTCTATACCACTTCACAAGGTATTGTTTGCACACATTGTTTTTGGTTCTTTTGATGACCCTTGTTTTGAAATTGCTATTAGGCCTTGTAGCTTATATGTTTTGATTGCTGGAGAGCTTCTAAAGCTAAGCAAGAAGACCATTGCACGAGTTATAGCCGCGCGCTCAGGTTTGAAAATTGTATATTTTTTAATCTAATGTATATTTTAATCCTTTTGCCATGTCATGTAATATGTCTTGCCTTGTAGCTTATATGTTTTGAAATTGCTGTTAGGCCTTGTAGCTTATATGTTTTGATTGCTAGAGAGCTTCTAGAGCTAAGCAAGAAGGCCTTGTAGCTTATATGTTTTGTGTACTTTTGACAATTTTGCTTAGTCACTGAAAGTTGTAGACTGAAGTTTTCATAGCCCAATTTTTGCTTCCTGCGAAGAACGATCATGTCAGATAATATAAGTGAAGAACAAAATAGGGAGACAATCGCTAGATTGTGGTCTAACTTGAAAAGAAAAGGTGATGGAAAATGTTATTGTCCCTGCAAAATTTGTAAGGGCTTAAACCGTAGAAGATTGCTAATCAAAACAGTTAAGAGACATTGTAGGGAGAATGGTCACATTGAAGGGGGGCATGACTATCATCCACTGGTAAGTTGTTCATTATATCATTTTAACAATTTATATACATATGAAATCACTTGATGATGAGTTGAAGATCATGGTTTATTTATGTTAATCAATTTTATATAGGTTGATCTCCCCAGGGAAGTACATGATATGGAGGAACATGGGGGTGCGAATATCCAAGGTGAAGATAATGATCCCATGGAAGATGACGATCATGCGCCAGAAAACACAATTGAAGATGATGGTATAAATACATTGATCCATGACACATTCAGTCCAAGCGGATCTGATCATGATGATGATGATAGCCTTGATGTACCTCTACTTGAGAAGGCATACGAGCCCCTATACAAAGACTCCCAAACAACTCTTCTCTCTGCTGTATTGTTGTTGTTGAACTTGAAGGTTATGAATGGTTTATCCAACATAACAATGTCACGTATGTTAAGGTATGTCATATATGTCTTTATAGTTAACAAAGGGTGAATAATGTACCACTAATATTGTTTATATTAACAACTTATATTTTTTGCTGTAGATTGATAGGCGAGTTTTTGTTACCACCATCAAATATTCTACCTCGCTCATATCGAGAATTATCTGCTATTATGAAAGATATTGGAATGGAGTATCAAGCAATACATGCTTGTCCCAATGATCATATTATATATTATAAAGAACATGAATTTGCAACACAATGCCCTGTATGTCATACGAGTAGATATCGAACAGATCGAATAACAAAAAAGGTGCCTCACAAGGTTCTTCGTTACATCCCCATTATTCCACGGATGCGACAATTATTCAGGTGTACTAGCTTGGCACAATTTATGGATTACCATGCACGCAATAGAAGTCGAGATGACATTATTCGAATCCCTGCGGATGGTTCGGCATTTATGCACATAGAGGAAAAGTGGCAACACTTCAAAGAAGAACCTCGTAATCTCAGGCTTTCATTGGCAGCGGATGGTGTCAATCCATTTGGAGAGATGAGATCTGTTTGCTCGGTGTGGCCTGTTTTTGTTATCAACAATAACATTCCTCCGTGGATGTCAATAAAGAGGGAGCACATTATGTTGGCAATGATTGTTCCAGGTATTTTATCATTTGATAGTTATTAATTTACATGTACTTACAAATCTTACAGTAAAATGGTCACAATAATTATGTAATGTTACTGTTCATTCAAGTAGGTAAATATCAAGTTAAAGATATGAATGTATATATTGAGCCTCTTATTGACGAGTTGGTGGAGTTATGGAACGGTGTCACTATGTATGACGTGTCTAGACCAATAGGACAAAGACAATTTCAATTCCATGCAATACTTGTATGGACAATACATGATGCCCCAGGGCTAACACATTTTTGTGGTATGTTATAGTGAATTCAAGTTGCGCATGATAATTCTAATTATAAAAATCAACATATTTAATAATCCAATTATATCATTATCTTGTAGGTCTTCAAACAAAGGGAAAATTTGCATGTCCAGTTTGTGGTCCAAAGATGAAATCTCGTCATTCAAAAAGTTTAGGAAAGCATGTGTTTGATGAGTACAGACACTTCCTCCACAGGAATCATAAGTATCGAAGTATGGAAAAACATCTTTTCAATGGGAAAGAAGAGACTACATCAAAGCCACGAAGAATGACACCTCGCCTATGGAAGTTGGAATATAATAGAATTAATCGTCGAGGTAATGTCGTTCCACTTAATGGTTTATGTTTGTAATTTATATATTTCTATTGTGATTTTTGTTTACTAATTATGTAATTGATGATCGTGAAGGTCGTCAAGGCACTACTGACAACCTTCCAAAGGGACTAAAAAGCTATCCCAGACAATTTAGTAGGTTGCCCTACTACGAGGACCTACAAATTGTGCATTTGTTTGATCTTATGCATGTTGGAAAGAATATAACAGAGACATTGTGGAAAATACTGGATGGAAGGCGTGACAAAGAAAAAATTGTCAAAATTTGTAATGACATTCATGAATCCAATCATGCACTGAAGAATTTCATTCACTCAAATAGCAATAGAGATCAGATTAATATAAGTGCCCTTCTTTGGTTATTAACGGAGCAGCAAAGTGATGCCATAAAAGAAGTCATACGAAAAATTTGATTTCCCACAGGATTTGCTGGGAACATAAGCAATCTCATATCAAAGAAAAGTGAATTTGGGCCAGGGCTCAAAATGCATGATTGGCATACTTTCATCAAGGTAAGTTATGTTCTTCTGTATTTACAATATATTCATAAACTACGTGTACTATTCATTATGTTATGTTAGAAAATAATGAAATGATTGGTTTATAATTACTGCAATACGTGCTACCTCTATCTCTCCCAGAGCACTTCAACAATAACATCAAACAAGTGATATATGATCTTGGAAAATACATGAGGTAAGCAGTAATATCTGTTCAATTTGTTGTATATATTTATTATATTCGCGATTTGTTTTTCTTGCTATGTAATCTATTGTATATTATTTTGTAAAGTCTCGTATTTATATATTTTTTGTGACTTGAATCTCTTAATGTAGGTGGTTGTCATCTAAAGAAATCCATAAAGAAGATATAAACTATTGGAAGAGAAGAATTCCTCATTTATTGTGTGAAATGCAAAAGTGTCTACCTCCAACTTTTTTCAGTGCACAAGAACACTACCTCATACACCAAGTTGAGGAGATTGAATTGTGTGGACTTGCACACACTAGGTCAATGTGGATGGTTGAGAGGCACTTGAAATCTTTGAAGGCTTTGGTTCGACAAAGAGCACATCCTGAGGGTTCTATGGTAGAGGGATACATGGTATACCAGACTATGGTGTACATTACTGAATATCTTCCTAAGTTTGCTTCAAATATCCATGTAGATCGCATTTGGGATCTCGACCCTTTTAAAAAATTCAAAGGGGAGTACTTGATGGGGAAAGGTAGATTGAGGAAAGTGACAGGTAATAAATTATAAGATGTTATTGTAATAAATTATTTCTTAATCTTCAAAATAAATCGATTGTAAGTCATCTATTTTTTTTTTGTACAGTTGCTCGAGAGTGGGATGCACTACATTTGTATATTGCAAACAATCTTGATTGGATGACGGTATGGATTGAACGATGTCAACATTCTGGTCACACATTAACATGGGAAGGTGTATCTTCATTGGTTAAAGAAGCTCATCGTAATGGAGATTCTAATGTTACGCAAAGGGAAATAGATTTAGCATATGGTTTAAGAGATTTCCAGGTACGTACAAAATTATTAATCACCCGTATGTTTATCAACTCATGATATAATAATTTTGACATGTTTCACATATTATTGCAGGTTAAACACCACAAGGGTATGTTCTGTAATGGTCAAAAATTTCGCGTCAAAGTGTTGGATGACACGAAGAAAACTTGTGATTCTGGAATAACTGCAGTCTTTCAAGTGACTAATATTTCATCTAGAAATGACTTAGATCCTCAAGAGTCTAAAAATCAATACTATGGCATTTTGGATGATATATTTGAGTGCGACTTTAGTTCCTTCAAATTAGTACTCTTCGTTGTCAAATGGTATAGGCTACGACTTAATCCAAATGATCCTAATAGAACTGTTATTGAACATGATAATGGATTTACAATGGTTAATACAAGGTCGTTTGAGCCAGTTGGGGATGAGCCCTATGTTCTTCCAAGCCAATGTGAACAGGTATTTTACTCAGAGGTTTCACATAAATCGGGTTGGTCATTTGTTGTTAGACATGAACCGAGAGGAAGGCCGATAAAGTATAATGCGATGGAAGAAGAAGATACCGAAGAAGTAGAAGATGATGTAGATGATGATCACGATCGACAATTATTGGATGATGTTCCTGAGACAAATTTTCATGAAGAAGAAGAAGAAGATGATGCTGCTACTGATGATGATGATGAAGATGATGTTGATGTTGATGATGATGATGTTGATGATGACGACAACGATGACGACGACGAGGACGATGATGATGACGATGATGATGAGGATGATGATGATGATGATGATGATGATGATGAGGATGATGATGATGAAATTTAAAGGTATGCCATCAATCCTTAATGTATTTAATATTCATTTCTTGATAGAAATATATTTGTCTTAAATGGTTACATAGTTTATTCATTATCTATTTAAAAGCTATAAGTGTTATAATGTGTACGTTTTAATGTTTTTAATTTTTATGTGATGCTTATGATGGATGTGATTATGATTATGATGTGATTATGCTCACGATAATTGAATTACATTTGCAGGAAATTGAACCCCTTTCAAGAGCATCCCGCACAGTCTCATGGATCGACAGGTATAAGTCAATACACCTTATAGAAAGTCTATTTAATACACTTATCAATAGTAAGATTGATGTCTTCTAAGATCTCTCCCATTTGCAGGTACCAGCAAATAGGTATTTGTCAGAAGTGTCTTCCTCGAGTGAGGGAAATATAGGAATAGAAGAGGAAAGTGAGACATGCAGTTTATCTAGAATAGGGAGATTAACTAGAGGTCAAAGGACTAGAAGGAAATTCAATAAACACATAAAATTTTTCCTTGCTCAAGGGGGGTCATGTTCTTATGATGATGAGACGAAAGGCGACATCGAGGTGCCCTTGAGGTACCAACATCTACAGAAACATTGGGTACCCAAGGAACTTCCTCCAATAAACATTGATTTTTGTGTTAATGAGAGGATATATCGCATAGCACCATCATCATTACATGGTTTGGGCCTATTTTCTATGGATGGCATAAAGGTGTCTTACAACAAAGTTTCTGAATTGATGGAGTATGTTGGACCATGTTACGATTACAAAAGTTGGATGCATATTGTTCAATATAAAAAAAGTATGCGTAGGTATGCACTCTCGGCAAATTATATACAACAGCAAGACAATAATCAAAGTAAAAGTGTGGCTATATACATTGATGGAAGGCCAAAAGCAACAGGGAATATTGCGGGTTTTATAAATAGTACACGACCTGGGTCAACTATAAAGCAACCCAATTGCATATTTGAGGCGCACGAGGGAAATTGTGTATTCATCTGTGCGATAAAATCAATACGTGCAGGGGAAGAGCTGCTTATTGATTACAATTTGAACCGCATAGATACAAATGAGGCTACTATCATGGGGGTGGTACATACTATTAAACCAACTTCTAATCAATGACTCCAACATACCATTTAGTTATTAAATTTTTGGCTAACATTTTTATACTTGATCTTTGACACAGGGGCACAATATGGAGCAACCGCCCGAAGGTGATGGTGACGATATTCCTAGCTCATCTACACATGAGCAGGTAAAATTCATTGTAATTGTGCAAACTAGATAGAAGCAAAATGTTATTTTTTTTAATGTTATTTTCTTCATTGTTTTGGAGTAATTTTGATAATGCTAATACTATTGTTGTCACAGAGGGCCGGTGGTCGGAGAGAGGGAAAGCAACCTGCAGTCCCTCAGGAGTCCCCCCTTGTGGACCCTTTTTTTATTGATTTAGCAGAGACCGATGACCCGATCGGTTCCATTAAAAAGCTGCTAAAGAAAATTGGGAAAGAACTTCTACGTTTGGTATCCATACATCCTCAGACTCAGGAAATAAAAGACAGGGCAGCTGAGTTGTTGCGCACTTCTGAAAACTTTAAAGTAAGTATTAATGAAATTTTTAATTATTACAAGAGTTCAATAATGGTTTTTATGTTATGCTCTTTTATGACATTAATTAAAATATGGATGCATTGTCTTTACAGAGTTATTTGCGTAATTTTGAACCCCATTCCCATGATGAGGCCGGTATTGCAAGTGGTTCAGGTAGATCACATGTTCCATTCCCCACTTGTGTTTTCCACTGAATATATATAGGAATGATCATAATCATTGACAATACATGCTCGAACAATCTTTTTTTTTAATGCTCTAACAATCTTGTCCATGCTAGTCCACGTGTTCTATATTTATGCATGCTCTAACAATTTTATTCTTCAGCTCCTTTCCATGATGATATGACAACGTCGCCTCCATCCAGGACAGCCACAAATGTCTTGCCGACTGCCATGTCAACAACACACAGCCTAAATGCACCAACTGTTGCACCATCTACTGGTACACAAATCCCTCTTTTTCTCTCTTTTGTTATGTGTTTAAGTGTTATGTGTTTACGATGTAGATCCCTTGATTGTGTTAGTGCCATGGGTGCTCTGCACCAATTTATTTCCCTTGAAGTATTATTTCTTGGAGGCATTTGATAATGGTTTTCATTTTTTGCAATAGGAGATGCAACAAGTCCCGATGCAACATCATTTCCTGGATGTTCCCGTGTTCCTAGTACGGGAACGGTGAAGGATTGCGTATTGATCATCAGCGATGATGAAGGCGTTCCCTTAAAAGTATCCAAACTTCCAGGTACTTTAAAGTTATTATTATTCTATAGTGATATAATAGTAATTTAGTTTTTGATCACTCTTCATCGACTAATGATCCCATGATTATTTTGTAGGGAATGATATTTTTTGGCGAAAACTTGGTGACGAGTGTTTGTGGATATTCGGGCCCACCATACGTACATGGTGGAACATCATATCCTAACTAAAACCCCAAACCACTATTTTGATTTCATATCATTGCTAGAATAGTTTTCCTTTTCATCAATTTCTTGAACTATATTAAAGGTAGCTTCTCTTCATTTATGAGTCTAACATGTTTTTTTTTACTTAAAAGGTGGAATAACCAAGATAAAAAGTTGAAGGATGATCTTGTACATAGTATGACCCAGCTTTTTGGACCTCGTGCATTCGAGAGAAACAAGCTCCTTGAAAGAGCTGGTTTATGTTTGAAGTATATTAGGGACCAGTACAGGAAATATTTAGAGGTTAACCCAAGGCACGAGCGTCCACCCTGTGTTCTTGAGGCTGAGTGGCAGGGTTTGATTTTGGATGGAAAGTATAAAGCCGACATGAAAAAAGGAATTACGCCAGTAGAGAGTAGAGCAAGGTATGTGATACTTTTGAGAATGTAATTATGTACTAATTAACCTCTAAATTTTTCCTATACTGGTCTCTAACATATTTCAAACTTTTCATAGATTTCCTGACACATCAAAGGCAACAAAGGCAAGATTAGAAAAGCACGGGACACACAAGCTCGGCTCTGTTGGTTTTTCCAAACTTCAAGCACGAGTTGTAAGTATTAGTAAATGAAAACTTGTATCAATTTTTTTATATATTGCAAGGAAATTTTTTTTGATCAAACAATGCAAGTAAAATTCACCATACCAAGAAAAAATGTAGGGGTCAGAGTTCAATAGATGCCTCACAGAAGAGGACAAGAGAATTGGCTTCCAACAAGGCTATAGAGCCGTGGCTGAATGGCTACGAGCTGAAATCAGTGTGCAAGGTTCAAATAATGATGCATCTGAGCCACAGGTAAATAAGCTAAATGAAATTTATTTCAAATTGAATACTTTACCAATTAGTCTATTTGATGTTAAGTTCTAATATAAAGTGAGTATATCTGTTTTAAGAAAGCAATGATAACAATGTGTAGGATATTGGAATGCAGCCTGACAATCCTTCTACACAATCTATGCATAATGAAGGTTCGCATGATGTGCATCCTAGTGGTGGAGGTATACATTTGCTATTAAAATTTTTATATGTAATTACAATTGGTGTTTGGATTAATGTAACATTTTGTATAGCAACTGTAGAGGATCGAGGGGTCGGTGCTCATGAGCATGTTGAGGTTGAGTCTAGACAAAATGATGTGGCCAGATCAGGTAATTAAAGAGCGCCACAGTTATGTTCTTTAAAATAATTAAATACTTGTAACAATTATAATTAAATATTTTAAATTTAACTCTTTTATTTGTTATTGTAGAGGACCCCCCTTTGCAGCAGCATAGGAATTTGAGATCATCAAGAACAAAGAACAAAACAACTGATGAGGGGGGTATTGATGATAACACTGATGCTCCTCTTAGAGCTTACATAGAAAAAAAAATTAGAAAGAGAAAAAAGAAATGATTGTCATCTAAATACCTTAATTGATAATGACTGAATTTTATGTCTCAATGAATTTAATTATGTGCTAATGAATGTTCATGAATTATGTGTTTATTTTCATATTGATGAATGTTGTGTGTTAACAAATCTAATGTGTTAATGAATGTTATCATGTGATATTGATTGAATGTTACATTTTATTAATAATTGAAAGAATGAATGAATGTTAGATGTTAACGGGGAATGTAGAGTGATGTTAGGGGGAGGGGGGTGGGGCCAAATGAGCTTCCACCTTCACGTGGTTGGCCCTGTTTAGTAGAGAATATTAAACTATATTCTTGAAACAAAGTGAAGCTCAATAAGATACTAAATGAGTCAAAATGGTTATCAAGGTCCTCTATCCATAAGATACTTGTAGTCAAAATGGTTATTAATAAGATACTTGTAGTCAAAATGGTTATCTAGGTCCTCTATCCATTCCATAAGTTCTTCACCATTCAAACTTCCTCCATAACAAGGAATGTGCTCTAGGTTAGTCATGAAGCCTAGCATGGACTCTCTGTCAGATAGAGCCACTATTTCAGAGCCTTTTTTGTGCATTTCCTTCAAGCACTGTACAGTGTACGGATGTGAAAGGGAGGGTAGACCAGTGTGGAAGTTAGAGTATTTATATCTTATGCTTTGAGAGTTTATTTGGTAGATTCAAGACACCTTATATCAAAGTTATTCCTTTTTCTTATCTGTTGTTCTGTCAAACCCTCATTTTTTGGGTTATTGCATTCAAATGGCCTTAACTTGCAAATAAACCATAGGATATCCTCTGTTCTTTGTAAAATGCAAGTTAAGGGGGTTTATTTTCATATTTTAAAAGCTTTGGAACAGGATACTAAGCTAGAGAATTTCAAGAGCAAGCCCTAGGTCAAGAATCTCAATGTTCTTGACTAGGAGTTCATGGATTATGCAAGATCAGAGGGTAGCGGCAAGTAAAGGACCTCAAACCTTGTTGAATCTAGATCTTTAGAGCATGGTGGACATCTTCAAACTCTGATCTTGGTTTCATGCACCCATTTTCAATGCCTTGTTTTGGAACCCACACCCAAAGGCATGCATTAGGTCTGCGGACTCAATAAGGACATTGATATGCTGGAGTGGAGTCAAGGTCTGGGAGTTGGAGGATTGTTAGAACATCAAAAAGGGTACTCAAAAAACATATAAGTTCATAAGGTCCTTTGTCAAATTGAAGAGTTATTGCTGCAGAACAGGTTTTGGAGACCTACTAGAGTCACTAGGTCTATTTGGACCCGTTTGGACCACGACACACAGTAGCATCTACAGAGAAGAAGTTTGGTATGCAATGGTCTTGAAACCTCCTGAGAAATTCTTGGTATGCATTTGTGTGGTGCAAAAGCTTCGTTGAAAGAGAAAAAGAAGAAAAGAATAGAAATGATTTTTTTTCTTTTTATGTCATATACTGTAACCAGCTACTTATAACTTGCAAAAATTATTATAACCATTTGAAATTGAAACTTAGTTTAATGTGAAACTGAGAACTGCTTTATTAGAGCTTTCTGTGATTTAGATTCAGACATCAAGAACATTGTTTGCCTAATATTGTGATTAATGTTTATTTATTAATATCTCATACTGACAAACAATTGATAATTGTAGGGAAAACGTCATTGGGGGTCTTTGAGGATCCACCAGAAGCCAAGGAGAAAATGTATTCAAATGCTAAAGATGGTGTAACAGTCCTTACAGCTGTTGAACCTTGATGTGTAGATCATCTCCGATTCTCCAAGTTCAACAGTACTGTGGTATTCCTTTGGATACTTCTAATGGTAAATTTCAGACATCAAGTTCTTTTCGTATGAAACTACTACATTTGTAATCTGTAGTTTTAAACTTTTAGTTTATAAATGTTCATCAGCTTTAGTTCGTATGCTGCCATTTCAAGTATGATTAATGAAGTTACCTTTATCACAGGATGAAAGTGAGCAGTCAGCATACTGGTACGGAGCTGGCAGCATTGATACGGTGACTAGGGCATCGTTTAATGGTGGTATTGTGTTTTCCCGTATTTAGGGCATCGGCCTTTTGAAGCATTGCCTTCATCTTTCTTAAGTCTGAGTTTTAAGTTTGTTTATCTCTCTCGGCGCTGTTGAAAATACAAATGACAACGTTCTTGTTTGTTTTGCCCTTATATCCCGATGTGATTTCGCGGAGGGTTACGGCGCTGTTGAAAACACAAATGAAAACACAAATCCCTTGTGTAATTGCCACTTGAAGGAGGACAGTCACTGTAAAGACAACATGATAATGTACACTTACAGCCCGTGTACATTATCATTGTGTCTTTAGAGTGACTATCCTCATTTGTTGAAGAAGAAAAGCATTAATGTGGCTGAATAGCAATACATTCAAGTGGCAATCACACAAGGGACAGTCACTATGAGATGTCCTCATTTGTGACTGTCCTTACAGTGAGTGTACATTATCATGTTGTCTTTAGAGTGACTGTCCTCATTTGTTGAAGAAGAAAAGCATTAATGTGGTTCAATAGCAATACATTCAAGTGGCAATTACACAAGGGACAATCGATCACTGTGAGATGTCCTCATGTGTGACTATCCTTGTCACAAATGACTATCCTTGTAAAGACAACATGATAATGTACACATACAATGAGTGTACATTATCATGTTGTCTTTACAGTGGCTGCCCTCATGTTGTATATTCTTCTCTGTAGATGCTACTATGTGCTAGGGAACTTCTTAGAACTGTTGGTATATTCTTACAACTTGTTACACCTGGGATATTCTTCTCTGTAGATGCTATTGTGTGCCGTGGTCCAAACAGGCCCATAAATGTGGTTGAATAGCAATACATTCAAGTGGCAATTACACAAGGGACAGTCACTGTGAGATGTCCTCATGTGTGACTGTCCTTGTCACAAATGAGGACATCTCACAGTGACTGTCCCTTGTGTAATTGCCACTTGAAGGAAAAAAGCATTAATGTGGTTCAATAGCAATGTATTCAAGCGGCAATTACACAAGGGATAATCACTCTGAGATTTCCTCATTTGTGACTATCCTTACAGTGAGTGTACATTATCATGTTGTCTTTACAGTGACTGTCCTCATTTGTTGAAGGAAAAAAGCATTAATGTGGTTCAATAGTGATGCAGAGTAGTCAGGGCTTTTAGAATATACAAATATACATCCTTAACTCTCATTCCACCAAGGAAGAAGGAATTCCAATGGTTGAAACGTGAGTTAAGGTCTTTACATCAGTCAAACCCTGAAAATGAGGGTTTGTAAACAATGCACAGAAAATTTGAAATAACTTAGATATAAAACAAAGAGAATCAATCAAACCAACTTCCAAAGCATCAGATGTCACTATTACAACTTCCAGGCAAATTTTATCATCCAACCACCATCCGTACAGCCGTACAGAGTTCGTTTTTCACCAGAAATGCACTAAAACAGGGTTATTTTTATTTTTTATGAAAGCAAAATGATTACAATACTAGTTCTCTGTCTGTCTTCGACCATTTGAAGCCTAAAATAGGCTCTCCAAATGTTGGTTCAACCATCTAGGTGGTTAGAACAGTTTATCCAACAAATGTCAACTTTGCTAAGCAACTTTTAAAGTTGCATTACAACTTTGCAAACAACTTTGCCGAGAAGGTTAAAAATGTGTTGTGAAACTTTAGGAACCTTATTAAAGTTATTTTGGACCTTCAAACTTCTTAACAACATCTAAAAGACACCTAATAAACACTTACTATGCTCATTTCATCCAAGGACTCAAAAGATGCCCAAGGTTTATAAGTCACCAAGGGGTCTTGTGTCCAACAAGTGGATGTTTATAAGGAGATAAAATCAATCCTTAATATTTATTACAAACCAAGAAAACATCTAAAACTCCTATTCTAATTTATTGTCATTCAAAAAGACTCTGATTTGTCATTCAAAAAGACTCTAATTTGTCAATCAAAAGGACCTTTCACCAGTCAATCCTTCAAAGCTCCAAGGTGAAAATCTTATGTTCCAATTGATAGGATTTGACTCCTTGGCTTCATGGCAACTTCTTTCAATCATGGTGTCTTTGGCTTGCATTAGGGATGCCCCTGCATCAAATAGCAATGCATTCAAGTGGCAATTACACAAGGGACAGTACATGCCCATTAAAGTTGGTGTTTTGTTATCCAGCATGACAATGGAGACAACATACTCTGTGTCAATTTTACTGATCAAATTTCCCTCCGCCAGGCAAAACAACAATCTGGGTATGATAAGGTGAAATTTTGTAGTCCTTTTGGGTATGATAACAGTTCCAGTTTCCAATAAGATGGTTCATTTTTATAATCTAGCTTCAATTTCTCTTGTGAAAATCTTTTTTTTCATTTTATGGGTGGTAAAATATAATTATTATGCTAGAGGTGTGTACTTATGGATGATAATGAAACAAAATGATAAGATTTAAGACTCTTGTTTTTTTTTTAAATAGCAATTTAAGTTTCCTTCTATTATAAATTACTGTTTTTCTATTTTTTAATGTATCTTTCCAAATCTTTTATATCAATTTTATTTATGAAATATAAATATATTAATAATGTTTTAGTGTTTTTAGGATTATTTTATATCAATTCTATGTATCATCATTCGTCATTCAATTGTCAGTATTATTAATTTAGACTGTGCAATTGTAGAACTACTCGAATATGGGTTGGATGGATACTCAAGCAGGGGAACCCTCCTCAAATATCTCAAGCAGTGAACTTGGAAAAATGTGTCCTGAAGGAACCCTTTCCATCAGAGAGATAAAAGTACAAACAAGTAAAAGAAGCAGGCTCTGCAAATATGTTTTTGAGAAGAAAAATGATAGATTATTCGAGTATGATTCATGAGGTATATCTAAAAAGACATTTTTTTTTCTTATTATAATAAAAGAGGAAGTTGTGAATGTCAAAGTTGAGTGAAACAAAAATTATTTTCATCAAATTTTATTAGGCTTGCTTTTGGGAATAGTTTCTTACAATATTGCTATTAAGATTTTTATTGTGTAGTTTTTAGATTAGGTTTATAAAATTATATTTCATGAGTAGTGATTCATATTAATCAATTAACGATACTTTTGGAAGGTATTTTCAATGTGTCAAATTTTGATATTTTTACAAGAATTAGATTGTGTAATTTTTTTAATTAAAGTCATTGACTCATATTTCATAAATAATAGTTCTCATGAATCCATCTCTTATAAGATTGAATAGTCTATTTAGGAAGTATTTCTGATAGTATGTCAAATTATGATATTACTATTACCATTAGATTGCATGGCTTTGAAGTCAACCTCGTTGACCCATATTCTTCTCTGTAGATGCTACTATGTGCTAGGGAACTTCTTAGAACTGTTGGTATATTCTTACAACTTGTTACACCTGGGATATTCTTCTCTGTAGATGCTACTATGTGCCGCGGTCCAAACGGGCCCATAAATGTGGTTGAATAGCAATACATTCAAGTGGCAATTACACAAGGGACAGTCACTGTGAGATGTCCTCATGTGTGAATGTCCTTGTCACAAATGAGGACATCTCACAGTGACTGTCCCTTGTGTAATTTCCACTTGAATGAGGACAGTCACTGTAAAGACAACATGATAATGTACACTTACAGCCCGTGTACATTATCATGTTGTCTTTAGAGTGACTATCCTCATTTGTTGAAGAAGAAAAGCATTAATGTGGCTGAATAGCAATACATTCAAGTGGAAATCACACAAGGGACAGTCACTGTGAGATGTCCTCATTTGTGACTGTCCTTACAGTGAGTGTACATTATCATGTTGTCTTTAGAGTGACTGTCCTCATTTGTTGAAGAAGAAAAGCATTAATGTGGTTCAATAGCAATACATTCAAGTGGCAATTACACAAGGGACAATCGATCACTGTGAGATGTCCTCATGTGTGACTATCCTTGTCACAAATGAGGACATCTCACAATGACTGTCCCTTCTGTAATTCAAGTGGCAATTACACAAGGGACAGTCACTGTGAGATGTCCTCATTTGTGACTGTCCTTACAATGAGTGTACATTATCATGTTGTCTTTAGAGTGACTGTCCTCATTTGTTGAAGAAGAAAAGCATTAATGTGGTTCAATAGCAATACATTCAAGTGGCAATTACACAAGGGACAATCGATCACTGTGAGATGTCCTCATGTGTGACTATCCTTGTCACAAATGAGGACATCTCACAATGACTGTCCCTTGTGTAATTGCCACTTGAATGAGGACAGTCACTGTAAAGACAACATGATAATGTACACATACAATGAGTGTACATTATCATGTTGTCTTTACAGTGGCTGCCCTCATGTTGTATATTCTTCTCTGTAGATGCTACTATGTGCTAGGGAACTTCTTAGAACTGTTGGTATATTCTTACAACTTGTTACACCTGGGATATTCTTCTCTGTAGATGCTACTGTGTGCTGGGGTCCAAACGGGCCCATAAATGTGGTTGAATAGCAATACATTCAAGTGGCAATTACACAAGGGACAGTCACTGTGAGATGTCCTCATGTGTGACTGTCCTTGTCACAAATGAGGACATCTCACAGTGACTGTCCCTTGTGTAATTTCCACTTGAATGAGGACAGTCACTGTAAAGACAACATGATAATGTACACAAGTACCGTGAAGGTAGTTGCAAGTTACGGCTGTTTCATTGCATACCCGAAACAATGAAGATGTTACGGTCCACAAAACGTTTGTGCTTGAAAGATGAACAAATAAAATTAAACTTCTAAATAACCAGAGCCGCTAACAATAAATTCAACACAGATATGTCCTCATTTCTGGGTATTTTAGCTCTGTAACAGCTGAATACCAGATTACATAATAATGACAAAAGAAAAATAAACCCAACGTACTCAGAAATTGTAGCTGTGATTTCGCGGAGGGAATCTCTCTCGGCACTGTTGAAAATACAAATGACAACGTTTCTCTACATTATCATGTTGCCTTTACAGTGACTGTCCCTTGTGTAATTGCCACTTGAAGGAGGACAGTCACTGTAAAGACAACATGATAATGTACACTTACAGCCCGTGTACATTATCATGTTGTCTTTAGAGTGACTATCCTCATTTGTTGAAGAAGAAAAGCATTAATGTGGCTGAATAGAAATACATTCAAGTGGCAATCACACAAGGGACAGTCACTGTGAAATGTCCTCATTTGTGACTGTCCTTACAGTGAGTGTACATTATCATGTTGTCTTTAGAGTGATTGTCCTCATTTGTTGAAGAAGAAAAGCATTAATGTGGTTCAATAGCAATACATTCAAGTGGCAATTACACAAGGGACAATCGATCACTGTGAGATGTCCTCATGTGTGACTATCCTTGTCACAAATGAGGACATCTCACAATGATTGTCCCTTGTGTAATTGCCACTTGAATGAGGACAGTCACTGTAAAGACAACATGATAATGTACACATACAATGAGTGTACATTATCATGTTGTCTTTACAGTGGCTGCCCTCATGTTGTATATTCTTCTCTGTAGATGCTACTATGTGCTAGGGAACTTCTTAGAACTGTTGGTATATTCTTACAACTTGTTACACCTGGGATATTCTTCTCTGTAGATGCTACTGTGTGCTAGGGTCCAAACGGGCCCATAAATGTGGTTGAATAGCAATACATTCAAGTGGCAATTACACAAGGGACAGTCACTGTGAGATGTCCCCATGTGTGACTGTCCTTGTCACAAATGAGGACATCTCACAGTGACTGTCCCTTGTGTAATTGCCACTTGAATGAGGACAGTCACTGTAAAGACAACATGATAATGTACACAAGTACCGTGAAGGTAGTTGCAAGTTACGGCTGTTTCATTGCATACCCGAAACAATGAAGATGTTACGGTCCATAAAATGTTTGTTCTTGAAAGATGAACAAATAAAATTAAACTTCTAAATAACCAGAGCCGCTAACAATAAATTCAACACAGATATGTCCTCATTTCTGGGTATTTTAGCTTTGTAACAGCTGAATACCAGATTACATAATAATGACAAAAGAAAAATAAACCCAACGTACTCAGAAATTGTAGCTGTGATTTCGCGGAGGGAATCTCTCTCGGCACTGTTGAAAATACAAATGACAACGTTTCTCTACATTATCATGTTGCCTTTACAGTGACTATCCCTTGTGTAATTGCCACTTGAAGGAGGACAGTCACTGTAAAGACAACATGATAATGTACACTTACAGCCCGTGTACATTATCATGTTGTCTTTAGAGTGACTATCCTCATTTGTTGAAGAAGAAAAGCATTAATGTGGCTGAATAGCAATACATTCAAGTGGCAATTACGCAAGGGACAGTCACTGTGAGATGTCCTCATTTGTGACTATCCTTACAGTGAGTGTACATTATCATGTTGTCTTTAAAGTGACTGTCCTCATTTGTTGAAGGAAAAAAGCATTAATGTGGTTCATTAGCAATGTATTCCCAGCATCTGTACCTGCATCTCTCTTATATACTACAAGTTACTTGCCATCAGAAATTGCAGTTCCCTCACGTGACATTGATGGTGAAGTGTTCTTTTCAAAACCATCATCTGTGGTTACCAATGCTCCTGTTTTAGGCAATAAGTTTGTTGCATTCCATGAGCCATTGGTCAAGTTTCTTCTACGAGCTTCTGATGCCTCAAAATCTAAGCAGCGCCTACGCATGCCTCGTTGTGGTTGATTATCATTCTGTACATGAATTATAATGAGTAATCAGTTTTGGGCCTTGGAATCTTGTATGTAACATGCACAGGCATTTCATGGCTAAATGAATCTATTTAAAAGCATCAACTTTTCTTACATGATGCTGGATACATAAGTAGAACAAGCGTATATCAAATTGGAAGCAATCAGAACTCCACAATGACATATTATTTAGAGTACTCTTCAGTTTAAGTAATAATGCATATATTGACATTGTAAAGACAACATGATAATGTACACTCACTGTAAAGACAACATGATAATGTACACTCACTGTAAGGACAGTCACAAATGAGGACATCTCACAGTGACTGTCCCTAGTGTAATTGCCACTTGAATGTATTGCTATTCAGCCACATTAATGCTTTTCTTCTTCAACAAATGAGGATAGTCACTGTAAAGACAACATGATAATGTACACTCACAGTGAGTGTACATTATCATGTTGTCTTTACAGTGACTATCCTCATTTGTTGAAGAAGAAAAGCATTAATGTGGCTGAATAGCAATACATTCAAGTGGCAATTACACTAGGGACAGTCACTGTGAGATGTCCTCATTTGTGACTGTCCTTACAGTGAGTGTACATTATCATGTTGTCTTTACAGTGGCTGTCCTCATTTGTTGAAAGAAAAAAGCATTAATGTGGTTCATTAGCAATGTATTAAATTAATTTTTTTTTTTTAATCCACCCACGGGCGTCGCAATTGCGACGGAAACCCGTCGCAATTGCTTGGGAGGTCCGTCGCGATTGCGACGGCCCTCCGAAGCCATGCGACGGGGAGGCGACGGCCATGCCGCTTCTTAAATCTTAGTCACATTGCGACGGATATGTGTCGCAATTGCGACGGCTACCCATAGACGTCGCAATTTGCGACTAAAAAATAGCGACGTCTATGGGTGTTGCTATTGCGACACATAGCCGTCGCAAAATGACCCCAAATGTATTAGTGCAAGATGGTGTGCAAAAAGGGGTATAAGTGGCCACCTTTTTAAAAAAAAATAGGTAAACCTGAGCTTGGAAGAGAAATTTTATAGTTATGCCTTCAAAATTAGAAGATGTGCTAAGATCAAGAATTGTAGTACTCTTAATCTAGTTTATAAACTACTAAATATTTATTAAAATGAATAATATTAAGAGGGTCAAATCTATTGCGCACAAAAAATTATTTTTAATTTTTTGATAAAAACATAACATAGTGTCTGTCTTGCTCATCAAAAAAGATATAGTAGATTTAGTATTTTGAAAAACTTTTTGATAGAAAATAGTTAAGAGGGAGATCTAGATTTTATGTATTTTTTTATAATTTTCTATCAAGTATTTTATTTTTTATAATTTTTTGAAGTGGGTTCATCTTGAAAATTAGGTGTGTGTTCGTGCACTAGACATAACTTACATCAAAATAATTAAAAATGAAAAAAAACATTGAAGTACATAAAATCAAGTGTAGAACAATAATATGTAATTTATTTTCTATTTGGTCAAGAAGATCAAAAGTTATTAAGAAAATGATACACATATTTCTGTGAGAACTTTGGAGATACGCATAAAGAAAATTAAACTTTAATATGCTAATGTTGTCCAAAAATACAATAAATTATATGGTTAAAAATCTTAGAAGATGTGTGAAATTATGGCGGTAATTTCACAAATACCCACTTGATGATGTGTAAAGCTGATGATGAAGAAGTTGACAAACTTGTTGCAAAGAACAAAACATGTTAAAAAGTAGGGAAATGCAGAGAAATGAAGCTCCCAAGCCCAAACCTTGTTATCCAAGGCTATTAAATAGCCTTTTCCTTGGCTTATTCATTTACCAAAACTATATATATATATATATATATATATATATATATATATATATATATATATATATATATATATATATATATATATATATATATATATATATATATATATATATATATATATATATATATATATATATATATATATATTGATTTACTAGAAATATTAAACTAACTTGATGTAATGTTGGATACGATAGTATCTCTTTATACTATGTATCATTTTGCAAAATCGGGTATACACTTGAGACTATTGATATTATGTTTCGTTGTATATATCGATTCATGCCTCCAATGTCATATATGTATGAAAGGCATCACATCATGGAGTTACATCCACGATGGTATGTGACTCTATGAAGAGTCACCTCCCATCATGGACGTAACTCTACAATAGTGTTTCACATTACCTTTGTTAATGACTTAATAGTTGATGACTATGATAACACAACAAAGTCAATTTTATCATTGTTATTTTAAATAGGTTTTATTATATATATATATATATATATATATATATATATATATATATATATATATATATATATATATATATATATATATATATATATAGATATATAGATATATAGATATATATATATATATATATATATATATATATATATATATATATATATATATATATATATATATATATATATATATATATATATATTTAATATATATATATATATATATATATATATATAGAGAGAGAGAGAGAGCAATCAAAAAATTACATCGAAAAGTTTAAACAGAGGCCTAGCCTCAAACCGAGTAAGTATCCACAATATCTACATGCAAAAATAGCACCAAAAATGGGGAAATACAAAGATAACTAAGACAAAATATCATTGTAATCTTCTATCCAAGTCATCCACCCTTTGGAGCCTTCCATCAAGATAATGTTTCTCTTATCCTGTATCTGGGCAAGCATCAACAACTTATCATCAAAATTACTTTTCTTGACCTTTTTTATTTCTTGGTTCAAGTTCTTCAGTATCTCATCAAACACCTTTAGGTTATCCATATTTCTTCTCCACCAATAGCCATCCTTCATTTCAAATACTAGCATGTTAGAATATCCCATCTTCAGAAACCTTCTCAAATTTTTCTGCTCCAGAATCATGGTGACATGGACCTGCGAGAAGATTTTTAAAAAAGTGAGTTTTTGAAAAAACTCAGTAAGAGACCTGGGAATATTTTGATACCTTTCTTCATTCATGCACTTCCAAATCTGCCATAAGATGTTAGAAGATAAAATAATCCAGAAGAGATTAGTATCCTTTTTAAGATTACAAATATTACCAGTAATAATTTCAAAAATATTAACAAACGTGGGATAAGTTATGCCAAACATCATCTAGATTTCTTTAGAAAAAGTACATTCAAATTAAATATGCCTACAAGTTTCAGGTAATCTACAAATGGAGCAAAGATCAGTGGAGTGAGCATATTTTCTCACCATAAGTCTATCAAGTACAATGAGCCATTTAAAGCACTTAATCTTCAGTTCAACAGGGCATTTCCAAAGCTTATCAAAATACTTCTTCCAAGCACAAATATCAAAATCAGAGTACCATAATTTATTAACATGTTGTATAATAGAGCCATTATAGTCAATCACTTTGTAGATGTTTTTAGACTTGATTTTGGATATAACAGTGCCATCAGGCCATTTGAGGTTAACAAAATGGTGCGAATCAACTTTGCAAGCTGGAGGAAGATCTTTACATGCTTTGATAAGCATATTATAAGTCTTCTTATGTGAGGGAAAAATATTGAACTTAGAGCTAAGATCCTCCCAAGTAATCATGCAATTATGCTCAAAAATGTCAACCAACTGGGAGATGCCAAGCTTGTTCTAGTACTTGGCAGAGCATCCTTGAGTTAAGGCTAAAGGTTTACTAGCATTATGAAGGTTCCACCAAATAGATCTTTCACCAAATATTTGTGAGCAATCATGGAAGCTATTATTAGTGAGAAAGAGTTTAACATGATCCCAAGCTTTCCATATAGATTTAAAAACAATAGATCCTTGAACAGAAAAAGGGAAATTACCCCCAATCAAGTCACCAAGATGAAGATTTTTCCATTTTTTAGCATTCTTGGGAAACATATAAACATAAACATATTTAAATGATAATATATATATATATCTTCAATAACGATCTATCACTCTAATAGTAATTATCTGACTAAAGCTATATAAAATTAACACCACCTATCCCAAAAAGATGCTTTCTTCCCAATGTGCACACACCAATGTATAGGAAACCTACTTGTCTCAGTAAGTAGACTTGTTGAGCATTGGTATTACACAAGACAACGACTAGGAATTTGAGATACAAATCTCCCTCTTGAAAGAATAATAGAATTATTCTCAAGGTTCCTTTAGGCTGGATCTCAACCGAATGGATAGCTCAATTGAAGATAAATGTGAAAATGTTCATGAGGAGGCCTTTGTTGGTTCGATTCTTGTAGAGGTTGCAAAATAATCTTCAACAAATAGTATTTTTTGTATTTTTTGGATTTAGATATGCATGCAATTCCTATAGTACAAATTTAATATGAATCTACAATTAATCAGATTTCTAAACAAACAACAAAATATTAGGGTAATGAGAAATTGAAATCAAATAACTTGTAAGAAAATTCCTAAAGGACATAAACCATTGATATATCAAACTTGTGAATTAAACGACCAAGGCATTTTAAAGAAAACTCAAACAATATGAATTAGAATTGCTCACAAACCATAAGATGTAGATGCAATCATCAATGCAATATAAATAACAGATGCAATGTTTCTCAAAATTCATCAAATCATGAAGCCACCACGAATGCACACACACACAAGACAAATGTATCCTTATGCATGAAAGAAGTAAGTCTCCAACAGTTCGTCACAACAAGATGATGCAGCAATGATAAACATTAAGCTAATGAATACCACAGACATAATATGCAATAAAAAAATGGCTCTTTGAAATATATGAACAAGAAAGAACATATTCATAAATTTTGCAAAGATGGCAAGATTTCCTACACCATGATTGAAGTGCCAAATGTATGTATCTTTATTGCAGCAAAATACCCCCCCCCAAATTAAATTGTTCTGATGTAATTTATAGTGCTTTAATAACCTAATTGAGAAACCTGTAACTAGGGTTTTGACTCTACAAAAAACTATGAAATTACATTATTTCCATTGCTTACTAAAGAAAAACTACTTCTAAAATATCCCTAAACATATTTTCATAAATTCTAATCCATTTGCATTACAATTGCATGAGAAATCAAGGCCAAACACGTCCAGCAAACAAGAGATCAATGTTGGAGTTCCACCATTTGTCGAACTAGAGTCTTCTTCAAAACTTGGAGTTCTTCCTTGGAATTTTTGTCATGGATCCTATTCATGAATTCAATTGATTGATATCCTTGAGGCTAGCAAAAATAACCCCAAACATGCATGCAATCTGACCCAAAACAAGTTCTTCATGCAAATTATTACCATGTCGAAATGACTCAGAAATTTTGAACCCCAACCCTAACTTCGAAAAATGATAGACTAAAAAATGACTAAGTCCACAAAACTGTTGTCTAGGAATTTTGGCCTTTCGGAACTCCGAATCCAAAAAACTTGAGAGAAAAAATTTCTAAGTCCACAAAATTTGGTTCTCCGAAAAATGGCTAAGTCCATAAAAAATTTTGGTTTTTAGAAAAATAGCTTAGTCCACAAAATTGTTGTCCAGGAATTTTAGTCTTTTGGGGTTGTGGGGAATTTTGGCCTTTCGGACTCCAAAACTATGAAAAACTTGAGAGAAAAAATTTTGAAGTCCATAAATTTTTTCTTCGAAAAATGGCTAAGTCCACAAAATGTTTTGGGTTTTCAGGAAAATGGCCGAGTTCACAAAAAATTTCAGCCTTATGGGGTTGTGAGGAATTTCGGCATTTTGGGCTCTAAATCTCTGAAAAACTTGAGAGAAAAAATTTCTAAATCCACAATTTTTTGGGGGTTTTCAGAAAAATGGCTAAATCCACAAAATTATTGTCCCACAATTTTAGCCTTTCGAGGTTGTGAGGAATTTCAATCTTTCGGACTTTGAAACTCTGAAAAAGTTGAGAGAAAAAATTGTTAAGTCCACAAAATTTTTCTCCGAAAAATGGCTAAGTCCACAAACATTTTTGTCCTTTCAAGGTTGTGAGGAATTTTGACCTTTCGGACCTTGATACTTTGAAAAAATTGAGAGCAAAAATTTCTAAATTCACAAAACTTTTCTCTTAAAAATGGCTAAGTCCACAAAATTTTTTGTGGTACCACTGAAAATTCTACCCTTAGTTCTCTAACAAGATTCCTCGATGAGCTTTATAGAACCTTTCTGTTATCTCTTGGACTTCGTCAAAATTGGGTAACTCCATTGATTCCAACTTCTTCTATTTCTTCTTTCAGAACTTCATAAGGCATGTACTAAATTTCTAGATGTCTTCAAATTTATCCATGATTTGGCTCATATCTTGTTTAAAATAGAACATCTGAAGCGAATCTTTCTCGGTGTTCACTGCGGTCACAATTCCCTTGAATTGTTGAACAATATTCTTGGTAGAATATAAATTCTCTTTGTTCTCATCTTCATACAACTACAATTTAATCTCATCAAATAATTTCTCTAACTCCTTAGCTTATAACATGCCACATTGATATTTTCAATTCTGCAACCATAAAGGATGTCTTGTCAACAATTTTTATTGAAAATAGAAAATTAAACTAGAGCAACTAAGTCTACATGCAAGGAAAACAAATCTAACTATAAAAAGGAAACAAATAAATCCCTAGACCTAATTAAAACCTAGCAAAAACTGAAGAAAACCCCTTCACTACATCTTTTGGACTTGCCTAAAAAAAACTAACTCTAAAAAACACAAAGAGAAAAGAAGCTAAAAAAGGGAAAATAAAAGATGGGGAAAAAACACCAAAAGTTATCTCAACTGACATCCAACTATTGAGAGCACATGGGCCCACAATATGACTCACCAAATGCCTATTCAAATCGACCATAAGGGTCCCTCAAAGAAACTAAAAGCGAAAAAAAGGGGGGGGTCCCCATTTGCCCAAGTGGCCAAAATGGGGTGTGTGTTGTGAAACCACAACAAGATTGTTACTAGTTTTAGGATCGGTGGAAATAGCACATATGTCATCTTTAATTATTCCATTTCTTTTCACCTCATCATATGACAAACCATCCGCATAAAATGTATGACATCTCTCCCTCCATGAACCTCAGTTTGTAACCTGTCTAGATATCTCATTTGCACTATTGGCCATTGTTTCTAGGGTTGTGGCGAGGGATGAGTGGTGCTCATGACTAGAGGACCTCAACCTATTCACTAATATAGAAATTTGGGTAGTGTTTTGTGTCAGGCAATTGACAAGATCCTCCTATGTGGCCTATATAGGATCTACTGGAGGATGCAAAGGGTTTTAGGGTGGTTGTGGTTGTTCAAGAGCAACATTTTGAGGGTTTTATTGTTGTGTAGCAATATCTTGAGGGTTTTGGTGTTTCTCATGTGCAATGTTTTCAGGGTTTGCTTGTGTTGGTTATGCAAGAAGATGTCTTTGTTGTCTCTTTCATTTTCGGTGATTATTTTTAGAATCTGACACCAAATTAATAAAAAAAGCTTAAATCAATTAAAAAACCCTACTTCAATTAAAATGCAAACAAAAATAATAAAAACAACAAATACTTACCTATTTAACATCATGACATGGTTGCAAACTTCTCTAAACATCAGGAAAATGCAATTCAATTAGTAACACACCCGAGTCCTGGTGTTTTTTGGATACCTCAAGTCATTGTCTGTCATTTTTGGGCGTTAGAAATGATCCTAGCCTGCAAGTTATGAAGAACTTTTTTAATTTCTTCATAACCCGCATGGGTTATGAAGAACTATAGGTTTTTTTAATTATTTTTTCTAGGCTCGGCATGGCTCAGTTTTGCCAAGCCTAAATTTTTGAACTTCAAATAACCCACACAGGTTTTCTAAAATTTTGAATTTTTTTCTTCATGTGGCCACTTTTTTTACCAACAACTTGGTGCATTTACCCAAAAATAACCTCCACATTTTTGGCACCTATCAAATTCTCATGGGTTTCATGGTAGACAACAAACTTTAAAATTTTTTTCCTACGAAATAATTTTCCAACAACTTTCTACTCTAATAAAACACATGATGACATTAAAAATATCTTTAAAAATCTTTGCAATGGGTTAGTTAGCCTAACCAACCACCACAACCCATAAAAAACTCTAATGCCCATCACAATTTTCTCACATGATAGTTTGGTTGTGATTTTCTTAGTGTAGTACGTTGAGAAGCCTTGATTTTTTATGTTTGTAATGAGTAAATCTACTAGCAAATCTATATTTTAAATTCCTTGATTGATTATTCAACCTACAACCTCTCTTGAAAGTGACTAATGAATTTCAAGACAACCACAATCTTCTTCAAATAGTGGCAATTTCTTTCAAACTTGGATGATTGATTTTGGCCCCTCCCTATCTTCTCAGTGACAATTCACCTTAATGCATCATCTTTAAACTACCAAATACTTACTATTGCAAGCTTTTCTTTTGTGTTTATTATTTTCTAAGTGTGTGTGTTCTAGGACTTCAAGACATTAGTAAGTTCAATTTCTAGTGTGAATTTTATGTCTTTAGTTTTCTATTAGTGTGAATTGTTACGTAAACATAAGGTTTGGTGGCCATTTTTGGTATTTACAAAGGTAGAGATTGCAACTATGTGAGAGTAGTCAATAATTGAGTAAGTAGGGTTATATTGTTAATAAGAGGCCATACAACAATGTCTCGATGTGATTTAAAAAAATAAAACTCTAGCTATATTAATAATTAGAGACTACTCAATAGTTTCTGAATTGAAATACTGCATTTATTTTATGTGACTTTATTTTTTAATCAAATATTACATGTGAATTTGTCTATATAAAGAAACTTGATCCTCAAACCGATTGTAACAAATCTTCCTCCTTTATTGCCACTATAGTATATAAGTGTTGCATAGACTTTTGTACACTCAAAATTTTGAACTTGATGTGTTGAATCCAACATCTATTCCAAGAGTCCTCCTAATGAGTGTACATGTGGCTATAGTCTAAAACCTCCATTTATGAACTTTGTCACATGTTAAATATGTGCCCCATTTCAATTGTTATCAAATTCATTGTGAACATTTAATTCCAAATGGTTACACCTTATTCACAATCTCAAGTTTGGTCCTAGTCAGCATGGCACAAGAGTGCTCCAAACTACTAGCAAAAGTGCAAAAACAATTAAATCTTGAAAATTGCAAAGTGCCAAGAGAAATGATTCTAGAGTCATATTTTTGGTATAAATTCAAGCAATGTGGCCAATTTTCATAAAAACCACCTCGTCCCCCTTGATACCCAACTAAAATTTCAAAGTCAAATCATTTACCAACCAAAAGTTATGATCATTCTCCTAAACAAGCTAGTATTTTTAATGGAAAATATTTATAATTGTTTTTTTTAAATAATTCTAATATTCATAAATCAATTTTTATTTATTTCCCGTCAAAATTGTTTGAAAAGAGAATAATTAAAAATTTATTCAATCATCTCCTCTGTCTTTGTCATGTTTATATGTTCCAAAATTTCATTTTTCTAACCTCCAAAAAGTTAAAAATGCTCACATTTTGAGCACTAAAATGCACAAATTTTACACTCAATACATCCTAACCTCTAGATAAAGTCAAAATTAGATTGCTCAAATTTTGATCAATCAGAACTTATGAACTTATTTTAAGAGTTTTCTGAATAGTTTCAAGAATTCATTACTACCTTGGAATGCTTTGAAGGTTGAGAGCATAAACGAGGCTCATGGTCTACACAAGTGCCTCAAAGAAGTTTGATCTCATGGTTGCCTTTGAATGAATGAATGAAGGAATTTTAATGATGTCCATGAGACCAATGGTCTAAGGGACCAAGATAGAACCAATTAATCTGTTTGCTAAAGTTTCTCCAAGTAGAGCCTTTTATTGTGGATCCTCGTTAGGAAAGTAGCCATTTTGTGTAAGTTTGCCTCTTCAAAAAGTTCATTCAAACTATTCACCTATAAGTTGTCTTCATAATGACTGTGAATATCTTCATAAGAAACATAATCCTTGATAAAATGCCACTCTGTTTCAACCAGCCCTTTGCTGCAAAAATTACAAGTTCCTTTTTCCCACATCTCTTTGGGAACTTTACATCTACCAGTTTGACATCATAAATGATGAGAGATGGTCCTTAGTTGAGTCATCAATTTTTTTGCCTTGCCTTTAATTGTGGAACCTAAATATTCTTTATCGCCATGGTCCCACTTGGGGTTAAATTCTTTGACATAGTAAGCTTTTTTCCTACCTTTCAGTTTTGTCCACATGGTTGTTTTGAATTTCTCTAACACCCATTTTCTATCTCAATGCTAGTGTTTGGGTATTCATAGGTGTTTATGTTCCATTTTCTTAACCACTTGTTATTTTGTTTCTTCCACATCTTTTTCCTCCATTATAACTCCTCTGCCAACCTAGGCCAGTGATGCATATCCATATTACCCACTTTTTTTTACTAGCATAGCAAGCGAATAATAGTTGAGGCTCCAATCAGAAACATATTAGCCTCCACCAAGAGGATCTCATATGGGACCATTGACTTGACCTTGAGGTTACTAGTGGTAAGATATTTTTGTATTCTTTCTATCTACCGTCATTTGTGATTTGACATGTTACTCCCCCAAACCTCACACTCATAGAGAATAACCAGGACCACCAAGAGACCAAAGAGAATCTTCCCAGTCTTCCAATCCCATAGCTCAGCTTTCCTACATCTATTTTGAAGGAGGTAAGAGGTTTTCCAACCCCCCTATATTCTTTTTGATCTACATGTCTCCCTATTTAACCTATAGTTGAAATCAATTTCTAGGTACTTGTACTCTTCCACAATCTCTAAAGAGCTTCCCTAAAAAATAAAAGTATGTTTTTATTTTTTCTTTTTCAAAGAAAAGATCATGATTTTAGTCTTAGAGGCATTAACTTGCATCCCCACCTCCTAGCAAAAAAGCTCCAAATTTTTCAAATTCTCTCTCAATCTTTGGGCAGACTTTGCAATAAGAATAAGGTCATCGACGTACAAAAGAAACCTCACTACATATCCTGCCAATTGTATGCCATCCCCATTGACCTTGTTTAGCCACTCCTCCAATTTATCGATGTAGAGACCAAACAAAGTAGGGGATAAAGAGAACCCTTGTTTGACACCTTTGTCACTCCCAAAGCATTTAGACATGCCCTCCTTAGTTTTCATTTTGGCTTTGAACTGCTCATAGAAATTATAAACTACAACCTGTACTCAATTGGGACCTCTAACTCTTCCATTTTGTGCCACAACTTATCCCTAGGAATGGTGTCAAAAGCCATCTTAAAGTCCACAAAACAACAAAATGCTTCTCCCACACTTTTTCAATGAAATGTCTTAGAGTGATGCAGTGATCAATAGTAGAATGTTTTGGTCTTAATCCCGCTCATCTCTTTGCTCTCCTCTCTTCTTTTTCTACCCAATTGTTGATTCTATGCTCTAACATACTCCCAAAGAGTTATCCAATAAGGGGACACTATTACATTTCACCTTAAATTTCAACCTAAAAATTTGACCATATCATAAAAATGTTTAGCTTGATCGCATTACAAAGGAAAACTCTTGTTTTTTTTAACTTTTATGCCCATGTTGGTCTCAATTTCGACCAACGATGTGTTGGTCGAAATTGAGACCAAAATGGAATTAAAAGTAAAAAACAAAATAAAATGAAACTTCATTTGACCACTTCACTTTAGCACAAGCGAACGCGGGTGAAGTCGAACGAGGTACAGTGAATGCTTGCCTTCGATTTGGGGATTTTCGAACAGCAGACCCTTCAAAGTCTAAGTATGTCTTCTAAGGTTCTCGACTGGTACAGTTAATATGATAAGTTAGCATTTCCACAAATTCATTCTGTATTCATTTTTTTTTCTATTTGTAAATTTGGGTCAATTGTTGACAGTCGACTGGTAAGTAATATCATGCTTGTGTGTTTAAACTATTGAGGAATGTAATAACTGACCCGATTGTTGTAGCAATACTTATCATTCTATCTAGAGTTCACCGTCGAGCATGATAGGGTTTTAAACTAATTTGTTCTTATCAATTCACGAAGCAGTGATTAACTAATGCTGCAAGTTGATTATCAATGCATCTATGTTTTGAAACTTAGATCTGTGAACATTGTATTACATTTTGTGTGTACCGCAGCCTCAAACTTTTGACAGTCCATGCCGGAAGTTCCTTACTAGTTTTGGACATGGAACAATAGCCTTGACTTGCATTTTCCCACTAGCCTTCAATGCCAATGGTGAGAAGCAAGCCAAGGAAATATGTAATAATAATACTAAGCATGCAGAATTTGGGAAACTAGAACGATGCTTCTAGATTTGATGCCCTAAACTGGGTACAGTCGAATGCTTTGAGCCAAATAGGGAAATGAAAGAAAATGTTGAAACATTGCAACAGTGAGTGGAAGTTGGATAACCCATCAAGTTCAGGACTGTGATCATTGACAAGGACAACAGAAACAAAATTTAAGTACCCACCATTGAACCAGACCAGTCAACACTAGTCTAGCCTGATCATCTAGATCAAAGTATCTCTGAGATTGGTTGAAGGTTCCGGATCAAATTTGTTGTTCTGTAGGGTCCAAATAAAATAGAGGAACCCGAGAGATCAGTATCAAAACTTAAGACTGAAATCTTCCAATAAAAGGAACACAGTTGTAGATTGGCTGAAAGTTAAAGAATTCAGAGTATTAGAAATGTTTGTGAATTTAGAGTAACTTGCAAAGTTAACAAACCTGGAACAGAGAACATTAAGGGAACTGATAACAAGAAACTGATCTAACACAATGTGCTGTTGGTAACTAGTTTATAAGAGTTGTTTGACAGACTTGCAAATTCCTTGGAGACCAATTATTAAGGGAAACAAGTTTTTTTTTCTCTGAATCTGAAAGACTACAAACTATAGAACTTACCAAACATTAGTGAAATAGTTGTTTACTATTTGAAGTGATTTTGTTGGGCTTACTTTAGCTGAAGTTGTAAGCGCTCTGCATCAACAAGTAGCACCTGGGTGCTATTAAATCTCACCTTTGTCATCTTTGAAACCCAAGGACTCTTTCATAAATGGCAAGTTAGCGACTCTCACTTTCAGCTAGTATGCAGAAACTAAAGAACGACCCATTAGGTCTTTCTAAAAAAGCATAATTAAGCTTAAAGTAAGTCTAACTAAATTATATTCACATTGAACAAAATAGAGGAATACAGCAAATCATGTACAAAAGATCCATCCTACAATCAGATATGAGGTCCACTATTTCACATGGGTACTAAAACTTTGTGTTACCAAAAAATGACTACCCATCGAAAACAAGTAGAAATTAAGCTAAGACTAAGTCTTAATTAAATGATACTAGTAGGAATGAAGCTAAAACTAAGTCTCAAATAAATGATATATACATTGAGAAAAATAGAGAGACTAGAAATTCAAATCACCCAAAATGACACCTAAAAGTTGTTTTGGGAACAATTAGTGGCTTGTTATCCGGTTACAACCGGTTGAAACTTCTTTTACTATGCTATTAAAAATCCAACTTGAGAAGTAGTAGGGGAGTAGCTTTAGAGGATATTGAGTATCGATGAAGATGTAATGGGAATTGTAGAATGAATAGAAGAATTGGTATTTCTATTGATATGTTTTGATTCTTCATTTTCTAATTTGCAATTCCTCTGTTCTTAAGTTTGTATACAATTACATAACAGTAAGATGGATTGAACTTTGGAATGAAATTGTATTGAAATGTTATTATTCAAATATTTCAGTTTGGAAGAAATCGGTTTGAATTGAAGATGTCTGTTTTATTTTGATATTCAGTATCAAGGGTTTCTTATTTATGGAATCGAGTTTCTTGAAGCTGTTTAATATATATGTTTCAGTTTTTTGAATATGACAGTTATCGATTTTGTTTATTGGGAGAAGATTAATTGTTTATTAAAATCGGGAATATGAACATTCTATTCATATGAACCGAATTTGATCCTTTTGGTTTTGAGTTGTAGTCTTAATACATATGGCTAGAAAGTACATGGTGATCAGTTTGATGGTTTATGTTAAATCAGTGCAATTTTAAGGAACCGTTTGTGCATTTGTATTGGTTGTTACTAAACTGTTCATGCCACGTAGAATCATTATGTTTGACAGAGAACAGATTTAGAACCTAAATTGCTAAGTCATGAATATATGCATATTTGCAGCGATTCCGCAAGAAACATTTAATGAATCTCACTCCAATTTTGATTTATATGATCGACATCATGCAGACTGTTAAGTTCGGGTTATACTTTAAGACATTTTTCAACAGTTACTTCCTGGAGTGACCCGAGAGTGAATTTGTTGTGATAGTATTTCTTGCATTCAGTCAAAAGATATCGAAGACCATCTCAAATGATATTCGAAGGGGATTGTGTGTTAAACCTGGTATTTGTAGTAAGGAACAGTGGATAAGTTGTTTGGTGCATTTGTTTAATGATTCAAAACTACATATATCTTTTATAAGCTTTCTCAACACAACATTAAAACATTTTGAAAATCTGCAAATACTTCTTGTCTTTCTTCAGTTCTGAATATCAACTAGAGATTCATAACCTTATAACATTCTAATAACAATAAACACTTAACAATATACCAACACTGGTTCACTGTGATGTTACTCCACCAATCGGTGATTCATTACGATCAGATAATTGATAGATGGCTACTCCATTA
Source organism: Chamaecyparis obtusa (assembly GCA_027943335.1). Taxonomy (NCBI): domain Eukaryota; kingdom Viridiplantae; phylum Streptophyta; class Pinopsida; order Cupressales; family Cupressaceae; genus Chamaecyparis; species Chamaecyparis obtusa. Next base: position 38,708 of record BSBK01007458.1, read on the forward strand.
CATGGGTCTGTCACAGCAACATGCACTATGATTCGAAGTCTATTCCAAATGGTTCCACCAATTATTTCTACTCGGTCTTTTCAAATGAGACTGTTGAAACTAAACAAAACCGACCTTAACATAATCCCCATTCCATAATATGAAGTCATCATAATCTTAATAAACTGATTCTTGAAAAACTGTTATAAACTTATCCCTTCCAAGTGTTTAACACTTGGTTTCATTGATAGATAAACAGTCACCGTGAACTACAAACAAATTAGACTTTAGATGCATGCAGTCCTGTAATATGTGATGAACCATCCATTGCCATGCGAACTGGTTAAAAAAAATTGTTCTCAATAACTGATTCACATAAATTCCAAATAGCTCGATTATCGATTTCTATTGAGAAACCAAAATCGATTTCCAATTAAACTATTAATTCCTTCCACAAAACCGATATATGTATCAACAGATATAATCAAAACCGATAGCTACGAAATCGGTTCTCAAACCCGATATTCAACAAACATTAATATCCCTCCAATATATATATAACTGACTTCAATAAACTTTAACTTCCCTCCATAAAACTCGATACCAAAATAAAAACACATTCCATCGAAATAGAGATCTTTTCAACATAAAATTCTGATCCACACATCCCAAATAGTTTTTAATTATCAATTTTCAATAAGCAATAAAATAGATTCAATGAAACGCTAAACATCCTCCATCAAACAAAATCCAATGCCAAATACTAACTCCAACAAAGACCTTCGAATAGCGAACTTTTTGATAATAATATTTCAAATAAAATATCATTCCAAAGTTTAATCCATCTTACCATTATGTAACCACGGATGAAATTAAGAACAGAGAGATTTCAAATTAGTTACTTCTTCAAATACAATTCAAACACTCTCCAATACATTCCAATAAACATCTCCAACCCTTAATTACTCTCTCCAATCTTCCAATCACTCCCAGCCATCATTTGGTGCCCTCAAAGTGCACCTACTGTTGTGTGTTCACCAGTCAAACACTATTCTTTCACTTTGCACTTTTCCCTGCATTTAAGACCATATTTAACACATATAATACACTATGGCATCTCCCACCCAAACCACAGTTAGTACAGAGGTGGGAGTGCCTTCACATCTTTGGAGAATACAATGGGACTGCTGACTGTACTTTGCTAAACAGTGACTGTTCCCGCACTAGTCAAGACCTTGGTAGTACAATGTAATGATCCTTTTTCGGTCATTACTTGTTTTGCTCTAAAATTCCCCCTTTTTGGGTTTGACTTAAACTTAGAGATTGTAATTTGTAATGTTTCTAATTATGAGGATGTCAATTCCCAGTTGAATACTCTTATTGTTATTCAGTATTTGACGCGATAGTTTTCACATATTTCATGTTTGGTTGAATGTTTACTATCGCATTCTTTGATAGTGAATTATGGAGTTGGCAGTGTAATATATAATATTTAAATCAATTTGCTATTATCATATGTCATTATGCTTCTATATCATATTAATATATATATTAATATCACGTGTATTACTACTATATATACAAATGTATAAATCATAATATACATATATATAATTCTGATTATTATTAATATTATATAAATTTCTCAGTCCATATCGTATCCTAATGGCTATTCCGTGTTAGCAATGCAAGGCAATAATAAGGCGATTGTTGTGAAAATAATGATCGTATGTTGGATTATCTTAATATTGAAATGAGATAGCCTTGTCCTTCGTGACAAACATTATTCCTCTTATTCAGATTTCTATCTTTGGTATTTCTTACCATGCGTCTTAACTTACTCGATGTCCAATTCTATTATCGTGATTGCTGGTGTAAGTATATATATCAATCTCTAAAACCTATTAATGTTTTTGGTATTTATTCTTCTATATGTTCATTGATTCCTTGAGAGATTATGAATGCCTTCTTATAGCTTGGGATGGAAAGGATGAGTCATGTCACCAAAGGACAGGTCTTATGGTTATTCATAATCACCGCATCTTTCCATTATCAATTAGAGTTAACCACGTCCTTTCAACCGGTGGTCACTGTTTACTTCTTGTGCCTGTCCACAATAATTTTGTTTTAATAATTCCTTCTTCTAATTAGTGTTTGCCGACAGGGATTAGTCTTTCTTATTAATTGACACTCAGTGCTTATATTGTCATTATCAACTAATACGTTCATGATTCATTTGTTATGGCTAAGCGATACTTTTAATCACCGCTCATGTCTTCCATGTAGTTCTGTTCTTTGAGATAATTTTGATGCGTATGCGCTCATTGCCCATTAGCTTGAGCATCTAGTCAGCATTGACTTCTTTGTTTTGTTATTTCTCTACTTTAAAATTGTTTATTTTGTTTTTATCTTTAAGCATGAGGTTGTACTGTGACGGTATTATTATATTGCTTAGTTATGATGCAATGTACACCTAAAGCACCAAACATTTGTACAGTTTTAGCTCTAAATCAAAATATGGAGTGCATACAATCAAAACAAAAAAGTTCTTGCATAAATAAGTAAAATTAATGTTTTAAAACGTTCCTATGTTTCCACCAAACAAAAATCACATGCTATTCATTCGAACCAATTTACTGTTATAGGGACTGTTCCACTGGACAGCAAGTTACCAATTTGCAGAGAATTTAACTTTGTTCCTTCAAAATAAACCTTTCACTTCGTGCCATTACATATTCATTATGATCCCCCTGTCCACTCATGTGGATCTCTCTAAAATAAGACTCTAACCTTCAAGAAAATGACTTGAACCTTCAAACTACTTCCTAACTGCCTCTATACCAGTCTTAACTAACTGTTAACAACATAACATAAGAAAAATGTTGTCAAGTTGACAACAAAGTTGTCAACTCGACCACTCAACCTTTCTATACTAACCTAAAGACTCTTAAAAGGTTTAAAGACAACCTTGAATAACTTCTTACCTCTACTAACTCCTAACTAATCCTCCTTAAGCCCATTTAGCTTATATTGCCAATGTTGGCAATTTTACAAAATATTGCACTTTTAGTGCCTTTTACATCTTTTGGAGGCTTTGATAGCCTTATTACATATTTTAAGACCCTTAAAACCATATTAAACATTACATCAAATTCAAATGACCCCTATCCCATAAACCTTACACCTTAGCCATTTTGGCCTAGTTGCCAATCTTGGCAATCTATTACATTTTTAAGATTTTATCATTTCTATTACATCCCAATGACTCAAAGGCCATGGTACATTATCAAATGACTTTACATATCTTCATTAGGCATTGATTGCCCTTGGTACCTTCATGGTCTCCTTCATAGGTCCTGGTGTACCTTGTAGTTTCATGTGTCCACTTGGTGCCCCTGCACCAAGATGAAAGCATGCAAAAACTCTATAGGTATACGACTTGTGAGTGTACTTCTCATACAAAGTATTACTATTATAGTTGCTCGAACTTAAATATGCTTTCTCCATTAATATCAGGAGGGTCGCTAGATTAGGTTTCAAACTTAGGTCGAATTCCTCAATATTTTAGATTAGACATTATTTTGTTCTATAATCCTATCCTTGTGAGATTGATTGACTGAGCATGTCAATTTTTTGTCATTTTACTCAAGAAATTGAATGCGTATATTTCTTTAGGCTCGTCAAAATTATTATGAAAGGATATTGTATATGCCAGCTTTCAAAATTACTAGCACTTAGTTGGTATTGACATAATTTTAAATAGGGGTCCTTATATTACACAAAATTCTCATTAAAAGTTAAAATATACCATTAAAATCTAAATGATAAAGATATTTCATATGATGTTTTCAATATTAAAATGGTTGAGAAAATGGTTGTTCAGTAACAATTTTTATCTGCAGGTTGCAAACAAATCATCCTTCTTCCACCAATGAGTCATTCCATTCAAGAAAGACCATGTCTGACGATATCAATGCACAAAAAAATAGGGAGACAATTGCTAGACTGTGGTCTAACTTAAAAAGAAAAGATGATTGTCCTTGCAAAATTTGTAAGGGCTTAAAGACTCGAAGATATCTAATCAAAATAGCTGAGGAACACTATAGGCAACATGGTCACATTGAAGGGGGAAACGAATTTCGCCCATTGGTATGTATTTTAATAATTTATAAAATACATAAGACATGATTTGATGATGACAACATGGTCATGGTTAATATAAGGTCATCATTTTCATATAGGTCAATGTCCTTGAGTTTCATGTTATGGACCATGACAATCTGGAGAATGTGGATTTCCAAATGAGGGAACATGGAGGTGTGAATATAGAAGTAGAAGGTAATGATATCATGGAAGAAGACCACGATGATGAAGAAGATCAAGATGATCACGATGATCAAGATGATGATGATGATGATGATGATGATGTTGATGCAGAGCTTGATGTACCTATACTTGAGAAGGCACACGAGCCCCTATATGAAGGCTCTGAAACAACTCTCCTTGCCGATGTATTGTTGTTGGTGAACTTGAAGGTTATGAATGGTTTATCCAACGTAGCAATGACACGTATGTTAAGGTATGTCATCTTTTTTTATTATTTTACTCATAATTCTTTTACAATTAACATTGGGTGAATCGTGTAGCAATTAATATTCTTTAAATTAACAAATTATATTTTTGGTCATAGGTTGATAGGTGAGTGTTTGTTACCACTATCAAACATTCTACCTCGCTCGTACCGAAAATTATTTTCCATTATGAAAGATATTGGAATGGAGTATCAAACTATACATGCATGTCCGAACGATCATATTATATATCATAAACAGCATGAATTTTCAACAGAATGCCCTATTGTCATATTAGTAGATATCAATCAGATCGAATAACAAAAAAGGTGCCTCGCAAGGTTCTTCGGCATATTCTCATTATTCCACATCTACAATGATTATTCAAGTGCAATAGCTTGGCACAATTTATGGATTACCATGCATGCAATAGAAGTCAAGATGACATTATGTGAATGCCTACGGATGGTTCAGAATTTAAGGAAATAGAGGAAAAATGGCCACACTTTAAAGAAGAACCTCGTAATCTCAAGCTTTCATTGGCAGCGGACAGTGTCAATCCATTTGGAGAGATGAGATCTACTTACTCAGTGTGGCCTATTTTTGTTATCAACAATAACATTCCTCCTTGGTTTTCCATAAAGAGGGAGCACATAATGTTGGCACTGATTGTTCCAGGTATTTTTTGATTTAATGGTCATCTAAATTAATTTATTATTAATAATCCATCAAAATGGTCATAATAATTATGTAATATTTTTGTTCATTCAACTAGGTAAGTACCAAGTTAAAGATATCAATGTATATATTGAGCCCCTTATTGACGATTTGACGGTGTTATGGAATGGGGTCACTATGTATGACATCTCTAGACCAATAGGACAAAGAAAATTTCAATTCCATGCAATGCTTGTATGGACAATACATGATGCCCCTGGGCTAACACATTTTTGTGGTATGTTCTCTTCTTAACGCCTTTTTTTTTGGTATGTTATAGTGCTAACACAAAGTTAACACATTTAATCCAATTATACATGATCTTGTAGGTCTTCAAACAAAGGGAAAATTTGCATGTCCAGTTTGTGGTCCAAAGATGAAATCTCATCATTCAAATATTTTAAGAAAGCAGGTGTTCGATGAGAATAGACACTTTCTCCATAGAAATCATAAGTACCGAATTACTGAAAAACATCTTTTCAATGGGAAAGAAGAGACTACATCAAAGCCACAGAGAATGACACCTCGCCTATGGAAGTTAGCATACAATAAAATAAATCATCGAGGTAATGTCATTCCATCTGATGGTTTTTGTTTTAAATTTATATTTTGATATTGTGTTTTGTTTACTGATGATGTAATTGATGCTTGTGAAGGTAGTCAAGGCATCAATGACCAACTTCCAAAAGGACTAAAAAGTTATCCTACGCAATTTACTAGGTTGTCATACTACGAGCAACTCCCAATCGTGCATTTGTTTGATCCTATGCATATTGAAAAGAATGTAACAGAGACATTATGGAAAATTTTGGATGGAAGGCGGGACAAAAACCAAATTGTCAAAATTTGTAGTGACATTGAAGAATCCAACCATGCAATGAAAAATGTCATTTGATCAAATAACAATGGAGACCAGATTGATACAAGTGCCCTTACATGGTTATTGTCGGAGCAGCAGAGCAATGCTATAAAAAAAATTATAAAAAAAAATACAATTTCCCACAAGATTTGCTACGAACATAAACAATCTCATATCAAAGAAAAGTGAATTTGGGCCAGGGATGAAAACACATGATTGGCATATATTTATAAAGGTAATTCATATTATTTTGTATTCACTATATATTTGTATACTGCATGTGGTTTTCATTGCATTCTTTTATTGACAAGATCATTTTACAAATATTGCAGTACGTTCTACCTCTATCTCTCCCACACCACTTCACCAACAGTGTCAAACAAGTTATATATGATCTTGGAAAATACATGAGGTGGTTGTCATCTAAAGAAATCAATAAAGAAGATATAAAATATTGGAAGAGAAAAATTCCTCTTCTTATGTGTGAAATGCAAAAGTGTCTACCTTCAACTTTTTTCAATGCACAAGAACACTACCTCATACATCAAGTTGAGGAGATTGAATTGTGTGGACCTGTACCAACTAGGTCAATGTGGATGGTTGAGAGGCACTTGAAATTTTTGAAAGGCTTGGTTCGACAAAGAGCACATCCTGAGAGTTCTATGGTGGAGGGATATATGGTATACCAAACCATGGTGTACATTAGTGAATATCTTCCTAAGTTTGCAGCAAAGATCCATGTAGATCGTATTTGGGATCCCAACTCTATTAAAAAATTCAAAGGGGAATACTTGATGGGCAAAGGTAGATTGAGGAAAGTGAGAGGTAAATCTAAGATGTTATTGTAGTTAATTAATTCTTATAAATCTTCAATATAAGTTATTTATAATTGGTGTATTTTTTTTGATACAGCTGGTCGAGAGTGGGATGCAATACATTTGTATATTGCGAACAATCTTGATTGGATGATGGTATGGATTGAACGATGTCAACAAAATGGTTGCTCATTAACATGGGAAAGTGTTGCTTCATTGGTTAGAGAAGCTCATCGTAATGGAGATTCTGATGTTACGCCAATGGTAATTGATCTAGCACATGGTTTAAGAGGTGGAGAGGTACGTACAAATTTATCAATGATCATGACTCATATGTTTCATATCAACTCACGATGCAAATAATTTACACGCTTGAAAAATTGCAGGTCAAGCACCACAAAGCTATGTACTATCATGGCCACAAATTTTGCATAAAAAAGTTGGATGACACAAAGAATACTTGTGATTATGGAATAAGTGCAGTTTTAGAGGTCACCAATATATCATCTAGAAATGACATACATCCTCAACAATCTCAAAATCAATACTATGGCATCTTGGATGATATAATTGAGTGCGACTTTAACTCCTTCAAAGTAGTTCTATTCATCGTCAAATGGTACAGGCTATGACTGAATCAAAATGATCCAAATAGAACTATTATTCAACATGATAATAGATTTACAATGATTAATACAAGGTCATTTGAGCCAGTTGGAGATGAGCCCTATGTTCTTCCAAGCCAGTGTGAGCAAGTGTTTTACTCAGAGGTTCCACATAAACATGGTTGGTCATTTGTTGTTAGACATGATCCAAGAGGAAGGCCGATAAAGTATAATGTTATGGAAGAAGAAGATACTGAAGATGATGAAGAAGATGATGATGATGATGATGATGATGATGATGATGGTGATGATGGTGATGATGATGATGATGTTGATGATGATGGTGATGGTGATCATGGCGATGATGATGATGGTGATGATGTTGATGGCGATGATGATGGTGATGATGGCGATGATGATGATGATGATGATGATGATGAAGAAGAAGAAGATGATCAATGACATAATTGAAATGATTACATATTTATCGTGTTCAAATTGTAATGATTACATATTTATTGTGTTCAATTCTAATGATTACATATTTATGTATTACTTTCAATTGTAATGATTACATATTTATTGTGTTCAATTCTAATGATTACAACATATGTGATTTATAATTACCAATGTTTTGCTTACGATGCTCAATTAATTATTGTTGATGCATGTATATTTGTGTTTGATTATCACCCTTTTTGCAAACAGGCAATTGACTACAGACATCATCACCCCTTCTGTTGACGATCTTACATTCCATATATAAGGTAAATTTGTTCATGTTTACGATGTTGCATATTGTTCATGTTATCTTCTAAGTTATTTGTAGCATATGTATCATGTAATTTTTAGCTAACTTAAGATAAATGATTAACATATGCAGGAAATTTGACCCCTTTGGCATGGATCGTGCACAGTGACATGGATCAGCGGGTATAAGTCAATAAATAGACATAATTTTCTTATATTCTTCTTGTTTATCACTGAGCATGTATGTTATAAATAGACATATTATATATTCATATAATGTATATATAGACAAAGAAGAACCGTACGTATGGGTCACAACTTGATTATTCTATATATATTGACGTGACAATATCTCATTTGTTGGATTGTAGCACCCACCAAATAGATACTTGTCAGATCTATCTACATCGAATGAGGGGAATGAGGGAATGCTAGATGAAAGTTCTACATGTAGTATGGCTAAAATAGGGAGATCAACTAGAGGTCAAAAGATTAGAAAAAAATTTGATAAACGCATGCAATATTTCCTTGCTAATGGGGGATCATGTTCTTATGATGATGAGACCAAAGACGACATCAAGGTGCCCTTTCACTACACACACATTGAGAAAGAATGGGTACCCAATGAGCTACCTTCAATGAATACTGATTTTTGTGTTAATGAGAGGATATATCGCATTGCTCCATCTTCATTATATGGTTTGGGCCTATTTTCCATGGATGGGATAAAGGTATGTTACAACAAAGTTGTTGAATTGTTCAAGTATGTCAGTTTGTGTTACAATTACAATGATTGGATGCAGATTGTTCAATATAAAAAAAGTATGCGTAGGTATGCACTATTAGCGAATTATATACAAAGGAAAGAAAATGATCAAAGTAAAAGATTTGTAATGTACATTAATGGGAGACCAAAAGCAACAGGTAATATTGTGGGTTTTATAAATAGTACGCGACCTTCCTCAACTAATAAGCAACCCAATTGCATATTTGAGGCGCGTGAGGGGAATCACGTTTTTGTATGTGCAATAAAATCAATAAGTGCAGGGGAAGAACTGCTAATAGATTATCATTTAAATCGCATAGATACAAACAAAGTTACTATCATGAGGGTGGTAAGTACTATATACCATTTTATTAATAAGTTTTTTTTTGCTAAGTCTATTGCTTTCAGTTCGCTAAATTTTTTATATTTAATCTTTGTCACAGGATGATATGGATCCCACACATGATAGAGGCCACAAGGATGCTCCTCCCACCCATTCTTCAGCAAGGGTAAACCTTATTGAAATTATACAAATTAGATAGCTGAAAAATGTTATATTATTATGTTATTTTATTTATGATTTTGGATTTTTTATTATAGTTTTACTGATATTCCTGTCACAATTTAATGTTCAGGATAAGGGAAAAGCACCCTCAACAATAGAGGCAATAGCTACCCCCTCTAATGATGATCATTTTGCAGATTCGCCTAATGTAACAATTATGTTGAAGAAAAAAATGAAACAAATCAATTTAGAAATAATTGGAATTTTGTATGAAACAAATCCAACTAAGGAGATGTTGATCAGGCTATCTAAATTGAAAGCGCTCGCACGTCGGTATCAAGTAAGCAGTAATGAATCTTTAGTTATAACAAAATTTCAATAAAGGTTTATATTTTATACTCTTTTATGTTGTGAAGTAAAATATGTAATATGTGTTCTTGTTGTAAGATTTTATGGAATCTCTAGTACTTGGTCAAGGACAATGCGGTGAGGCCGGGTACTAGCAGACCTTTAGCTGCCTCAGGTAAAATAATCATTTAGTTGACAAGTTACAAGGAATTTTTTCTTTGGAACATTCAAAAACTTCTTAAGTTAACTCTTACTTTTATTATTTCAAAATGTCTTTGCTAACAATGTATTGTTCAGGTCATCAATTGCAGGAGACTCCTCCTAGCCAAGACGTCCATACAAGATTGCCAAGTGCAATGTCAGCCATAAGAGCCATGCAAACATCAACGCCTTCACGGTCTATGGCAGCTGGTAAATCCTTATTTTGCTATATTTGGTTTTGTGTTAATTATGATTTGATAATTTATACTTTAATCTTGGGTGCATCACATAGTGGATTATTTTTTTGGAGTAGGAGATACATCGGCGGCACCGTTTGGTACGCCAGATACAGATCAATCTACATGTATTGGTGATAATTCACCACCATTTCCTGGATCTACCCGTGTTACTAGCACGGGAGTTATGCAGACGTCATTATTGATTGACAATAATGAATCAATGCCTTTAAAATGTCCTAAGATTCCAGGTACTTTAAATAATTATTTTTTATATTTTAATATGCATTTATCTATTCATAACAAGTTTTGGATTGATTATCCCATGACATTTTTTGCAGGAAATGATACATTTTATAAGAAGCTTTATGACCTCGCACTGCATATATTCGGTCCCACCATACGTACAAGGTGGAACATCATAAGTGAACTAACTTTATCCCACTATTTTTTTTTCATATCATTAATTGGTACAGTATTTTTCCTTTCATTCGGGTCTTTTCTTTTAGTAGTTATATCTAACAATTTTGTGTTTTTTCTTAAAAGGTGGAATTTGCAAGAAAAAAAATTAAAAGATCAGCTCATTAAATATTTAGAGCATGAGTTTGGTAATAATATTTTTGACGACAAGAAAATTTTAGAAAGAGCTTGCAAACATCTTAAGACTGTGAGGGACGCATATAGAAAGAGTCTCGTCTAGAACCCAAAGTACGAGCGTCCTCCCTTTATTTCAATGAGGGATTGGAATGAATTCATTTTGGATGCAAAGGAGAAAGCGGATGCTCAAAGAGGGATTTCACCAAAAAATGCGAGAAGGTATGTAATAGTATTAACTACTAGTACAATTTAATAATGCACTAATTAGTGATCTTTATATCTATATCATCTAACATATTTCAAACTTTTCATAGGTTGCAGGACACTTCAATGGCAACAAAGGCCAGGTTGCAAAAGATTGGGCAGCACAGATTTGGCACTGGAGGATATTCAAAAATTAAAGCACAAATTGTAAGTAGCAGTAAATGAATTGCAGAGAAAAATTATTTATAAAATGCAAATAATTTTGTTTAATCAAAAAATGCAGGGCTCTGATTTTAATTTAGAGGCCACGGAAGAACACAAAAAAATTGCCTTCAAGGAAGGCTATCAAGTCGTGGCTGAACACCTACGGCAAGCTTCCAATGGCTCAACCAAAGAGTCTCTTGCATCATGTGCACAAGTAAATATGCCAAAAAATATATTAGAAATTGAATACTTGAGCAACAATCAATTTGATAATAATGTGCATGACATTGCAATGCAGCCTCTTAATTGTGACACAAATCATATGCCGCATCATGAAGCCCCTGATGTGCATCGTACTATCCAAGGAGGTGCTCATTTTCTATTTAAAACTAATTATGTAATTATTAATACAATTTAACATCTTAAATTGAACTTGATGTAACATTTTTGTGTATATTTTAGAGGATACAGAATCATGTCATGCTGAACGAGTGCCGGAGGATGTTCAGACTGATCACCATGTAGATCATGTGGCACATTCAGGTAAAGAAAATCTATGTTTTATTCTTTTAAATTAATTTTTTGATTTATAGTTCCTTTACTTACATAAATACTTGTAATTCACTAATATAAAATGGTGTGAATTTAACTCATGAAGTAGTTGTTATTGCAGCGGACCCCCCTTTGGCACAGCGGCCTCATGTTCCTAAACAGATGAGGAGGAGACACACGTTGGAATTAGAATCACTAGAGGAGGGGAATGATGAGGACATTGATCTTCCTCTTAGAAATTACATGATTAAAAAAAATAGCAAAAAACCCAAAAAGAAATGATTGTAATTAACATTTATTGCTAATTAAAGAACGTTGTCTTAATGGATGTAATTTTGTACTAGTAATGTTGATGAATGATGTGTTAATGAATTCTTCATGAATGTTGTGTGTTAATGAATTTTATGTGTTAATGAATGTTATCATGTGATTATAATGATTGAATGTTATATTTCAAAAATGGATGAATGAATGAATGTTATTAAATGTTAATGGGGAATTTAGAGTGATGTTAGGGGGGGGGGTGCGGGGAGGGGCCAAATGAGCTTCCACCTTCATGTGGTTGGCCTTGTTTAGTAGAGAATATTAAACTATTCTCGAAACCAAGTGAAGCTCAAACTTTAAAGACAAGTTTAGAGTTAATAGTGACAACCAATTAGCAAGTCGAAATGAAGTTCTTCGTTACAGGTACCTTTTTAGTTTTTAAAGCACAATGTCATGTTTTAATATTGTGTAGTTTTTTTCTTAAGTCAAAGTATTCTTTTACTATAAGAACATAATTTATGACCATTTTAGTAACTATTCTAACATCGCTTTATGACAAATCATGTTTTGGCAGAGATGGCAATAAGTGGTGATGTCTATTCCTTGGGAGATTGGATTGCACAGGTCTGTATCTCAAAATCATTTGCATGTGGCAGAAATGCATACTTACAACCATTTCATTCTACATTTAAAAACATTGATGACACTCTAGACACAAAATAATGCTCATGTTGTTGACTTGACAGTGCTATGAAGGCAAACCAATTTTTGAATTTGATCGAACCCGGATGTTTAGATCTGGTCTCCTTGGATTTAGTCTTCATGGTTCTTTGTCTCATTATTACTATCATTTTAGTGAGGTAACACATTTTCCTTCTTTCTTAGTCTCTTACAGTTCATACTTGTTTAAGTCATTGTGCACAATGTTAAAAATGGTCTTTGATGCATTTCCCATAGATGCTATGAATACAACACAGGATATTAAAACATTGCATTCCAAGGTTGAAGAATTGATAGAGAAACATCTTTTAGCAGTTAATTTTTTACACTTGTGTGCAGTTTGCAATCACCTTTAATCAATAAAGACTAAAGTAAGTACTTTTGCCTTTTTTAATTCATTAATTATTTATTCTTTATGTTTCTTCCTCCTAGCGAAGATTTGAATTCTTTTATTTCATTTTCTCTTCCTTATTATGTTCCACTTTCTTTTGTATTCAATTTCAGTTAAAGGTATATTTTGATTATATACCCTTAGTCATAACCTTGGATGGTCAAACTTGAAATGGCATCATTATAGGTTTTCAGTTCCTAAGATATAACTAGAAGTGACAAAATAATTAGAATTGAATAAGAGCTTGGTTCCTAGGGTACCGAAATGAAAGATTAGTGCAAGTATTTATAGCATCAATTAAGGATAAACAAATTATTTAGTTAACATCCTACATTTTATGGCTAATATTATGAAAATATGTTTGGAAAAATGTTATTGATCACAAGGTCCTAACATAGAAGTTGGACTTATGATCTATCTCTATTCTTTAAACCATAGAATATGCCTCACCTTACGCTTAGATATTTATTGCTATGATGTAGATTATTAGTGAGAATGGTGCAAGAGCACCAGGAACACAATGAGGAACCGGGACCAAATTTTGGCCAAAGCTTGTAATAAGTCCATGATAAGGCCATTCATTGCATTTTCATAGTTCTTTCATGCATTATGTTTCAATTGTAAGGCCATTTGAGCCATAATGTACCCATTTGGCCTATAAGGCCCTAGGTGGGTCAAAAGTGGTCAAACAACTCAAATAGGTGGAAATGGCATGGAAACAGTGTTTTTTTGTTCTATTTGAGTCATATTGGTCATGTTTGGAATGTAATAAGGGTCACTAAAAAGTTGTCAAAAGAGGGATTAAGCCATCAACCACCTTAGAGGTCAGTTGGAAGTAGTTAAAACTGATTTTAACTGACTTATATACCCCTCTTTGGGATGAGGGTAGATAGATCTTGGAAATTGGATGAAATTTCAATAAAGTTTCAATAGAAAACATTGCATTTTATTGTGTTTATCTTGCAAATCATTGTAACAGTCACGCGCTATGATCTAATATTGATTCATTTTGATTGTAATTCAACTTGGTGATGAAGTTTGATGAATCTCCTTCCATTTGATCTAATTTTCATGCTCTTCCATGAATTATAGAGAAAGATCCATTCATTTTTGTCAAAACAGTCATGGAACCCCATGTTCAAGGGTTTGGATACAAATTGATTGATTTCTTCATTTCTAACCATTGCAAAATTTTGAAATTGTGGATGTTGATAGGACATTTATTTAACTAAGCATTTCAATTTTTTTTGGATCAATCCATTTTGTATTTGAGGAGATCTCGCAAGCCCTAGGCGGACTGCTATTTGAATTTTACTCACTGTGACTGCAGATTTCATTTTTCTTGATAATATGTGATTGAACAAATGGTTCTAATGATTGCACATGATTGAATAAGGTCAAGAGGAGTCTGAACATCATTGTAAGAATTTGGATCAGCAGATCTACTTGTTCTTTTTGAGATCAAATTGCTTTATTAGTCATAATTGTCTAGTTTTATGACAATCATTCCCAGTTTTGGTAAAGGAAGCATAACATTTTATTCAACCGTTGCATCTTTCTATAAATTTTGGAATCATTTGCCTCACATTATTAAAGGTTCAAAGGAATCATTTTGTCATTTTGGATTGTCCATACTCTGTCTCACTGTAAAAACTAGGAGATTCATCCTTTTAGGCCATTCCATGTTAATATTTGCAGTCACTCTAAGGGATTGAACTTCTGATTGGATCTATCTGACTATCCAAAGGAGTTGTCACAAAAAAAAGAATCCATGATGAAGACCATAACCTCTCAAATTTGTTTGGAAGCATGTTACGTGTCTTTGAATAAGTCAAGGGTTGTATACAGGAGGTAGAATTTGTGAAGATTGTGATCTAGGGTGTAAGGGTATGTTGAAGGGCATTGTGGGTCCTTTTGGGTCCAAGATGAAGAAGTGTTTGGGTTGAGCTTTGGGTGAGTCTTTTGAAGAAGATGGTGAATTGTCAAGTCAGGAGATTTTGTAGCCATGCTAAATGCCGCATTTATCAAAAATTGGAGTCTTGAAGGATGTTTGGGTCAGAGAGTACTCGTAGGATGTGTGAGGAATAGGATGCTATACGTTAGAGAACCTATTCACATATTAAGTGTACTTTGGTGTTAAGTTACTTATCCTTATATCCCATGTCACTTCTAAAATATGGTTATAATGGTTTTATCTCTCATTATTGAATTTTTGTTAACTAGCCATTTAATTTTCTTTATGGATTTAATAAATTTGTATGAATGGTTGTCTCATTGCATAGAATTAAGCCATGTTTCAACATATTGTTACTCCTACATCATACCTTGCCTATATTTAAGCAATGTGTCATGTACATTTGTAGTAATATTCAACTATTATCAATCTATGCATATTATACTAGTTATATTTTCCATTCTCTCTTCTAGCGGGAATCCTAGCTAACATTAATCACATACCATTTTTTCCTTACTATCAAACACCTTACAATTTCCTTGTTCAAAATGACCTTCATGTTTTTGGCAATGTCACCATTTCACACTTTAGCCCTTCTAGGCCTGTCCTAGTAGCCTGGTTCAGCAAACAATTTGCACTTAACTCCACATTTTCCCAAAAAACCCAAGGAAAAAAATACATGATTGAATGCCCCTCAACAAGCTACATAACATCTATCAATCTCATGACATGATTCCTTGACTGGTGAAGTCATCTAGCCCTATAAAGCACTCACTCTAGGCCTAATTAGCCCTCACTTTTCAAAGAAACTTATAGCTCCTCTCACTTCCAAGACTCCAAACCCTTAAACAGTCTTGACAAATGATCCCAATCCACAAATTTTCAAGGTTTTAAGTTTCCATGCCTTCATTTAACCATTGTTTTGTCAAACCCTCATTTTAAGGGTCATAGGGCTAGAGCATCACCAAACCACCACTTCTAACCACTCCAAGGCTCCAACTTTGAACCAATCACCTTCACTAGGACCTAACTAGATAGGATCCACCATAAAACATACTCCTTCTTTGGAGAAAACTCCTCAACCAATGATTGTTGTTGTTGTTCATGGCACCAATTTCTAAACTTCTACATTGTGGCAGTCATTGTTTCTTTCCATTTCCCAACTTTTCCTATATTCCAACAATATATGGAACATATATTACATTGAGGAACTCCTCCCACAAATCACAGGCATCACAGAGTGTGGGAGGATTCCATATCTTCAAGAAACACCAAAACTACTTAACTGTTAAGAGTAAATGTACAGGTACAGTCCATTATGAAGATGCATTATGATGAAAAGATCCATTGTGAGTATTTAAAAATTGGTATCTTGATTGGTGGTGAACCAAAAAGATGCATTTTTAACGTACACCAAATTGGTATCTTGATTGGTGGTGAACCAAAAAGTTACTTTATATCTCCAATTCTTTGCAAGTATTGTTTTTTGTTTTCTTTGCATTGGCATATTGGCATTGCTTTTTTATTAAATTGTTCATAGGTTTTCTAAAGACACTTAAAATAAGATCATTATTTTTATTGAGATTGTTTGAATGTTGTTCTATCTCTATCATTTCTTGTATCATTCACTTCATGTTGTGGTTTCTTTTACACTGATCTTGTTCTCTTCTACACAAAATGTGGCATATGCTTATGGGAGTGTTTATTGACAACTAACTTCTATGTTGGGTTATCTTGAATGTCCTTGGTGTGGTTGTTGACTCTAATTTGGATGGGCTTCCCTACCTTGTGTATGTGTTGCATCCTGAATAAACAATTCACATCATGTGTATCCTAAGTTTTAGGGTTTAGATGGTTTTTGCTTGTATCTAACATGTTTATTAGGGTGTTTGGAATGATGAGGGATGTTTGTTCTTCTTTAGAATGCTTAGCCAACTTCTTACATGTGCCAACAAGGGGCAATAAGTTGTGGCTTCTCAACTTTTTTTTTGTTTGGGAACAAGTTTTGTGATTCCTCTTGTTAAATGAATTTTCTATTTCCCCTTTGTTTAACCTATTTTTTAAGTATCTTAGAGAGGCAAGCCTTTTCTTGAATGATATGTACTTCATGGAATTTTCTAAAAGTATGGGTTGCTAGTGCCCTAATAATTGTCTTTTTTTATGGGTGCTGGTGGGGATTAGCTTGCAAGTATAGATTAATGTCTTTTTTTCTTTCTATACACTAAATTCTAACAATGTACTTGGCAATAAAGAGCTATAATTATCAGAGTTGGATTTCTCAAATTTTAATGTGGTGTTACAAGCAATGTAATCTTATTGTAGGAGCTAAAATTTTGTTGTATTTGCTCTAGGGGATATAATCCTAATAGTCTTAATAGTTGAGAGCAGCTGTGCTTGATCAACATGATTAGTGACATGCAAGACAGTTTGGGAGTTCATCAGATGTGTACATGGCAAAATACTAGTCCAGATGATCGGTAAGTATATGTTAACACATTGTTACACATGCTTTGTGATTTTATGATGAGATGCAAATATGTTTGTTGGTGACCACATGATCAGGGAGCTATATGGTTGTTAGCTGAGTTTAGTTTCATACTTGGATGTTTGTAGAAAGATTGTTGTTGGTTTGTAAAACTTTTAGTATTGCATGATGTTTTTATTTGGTTTCTCCCTACTGGCATAAAGGCAATTAGTTAATAGTTTTGACAGTGGTTAAGTTTATAACGGCAAATATCAAATAACCAGAGGGAACAATCAACCATTCACATCTACATATCTCAATGTGCTTCCTTGGTAAATATTTATAAAAGATTCACAATCATTCGATATTCTGATAACAATAATGAACTCTTAGCAATGTAACAATAGCGGCTAATGTTATACTTCACAACTTAATCACTGTTTCATCTTATCAATATTTGATGACTGGTACAAGTCTTATCATTCCTCCATCATGCGGGTCTGTCACAACATGGAAATATTACTCTCGATACTATTTCAACTTGTCTGGGCAACACATTTCTTAGTTTCCATTCTGCACAAACCATTTAACAATCTTCCATCTAATTGGACTGCAACCAATCCAAAATGCGCATAACGGTTTCTTTAAACTATTAGTTTAATACCTTTGAATAATTAGCAATGTAATGTGTTGTGAATTAGATCAGAAATATATAAGTGATGTACTGAATCTTATTTAATATAAATTCAGGTCTAAATCTGACTGTACTCAATATACAGTAAGCACAGTGAACAAACTGAAATAATATATGTTTTTCACTGTCCTTACTGCATATCCTTATTTGCATATTAATATGAATTCAACACTCACTGTGGAGACATCACATGATGGTCGTGACTCCTCATGGAGTCATGCCCATCGTGGATGTTACTCCATGATGATCCTCCAACGCTTCATGCACCGCTTTGTATATAATAACAATTATGTTTGTTGTCGATAACATATCGACTTACTTTGTCATTAATATAACATACGGTTAGCAATATATATAACTTAGTCGATATAACTTTTTATTATTATTATATATATATATATATATATATATATATATATATATATATATATATCTTGATTATTCTGACATAAGCTAATAACATTAACACTCCCTCTTTAGCTAAGGAGGATAATAAGTACTTAAGTATATATACATAATGTGAGTATAACAATCATTTTATATATTCATATCATTTTAATGATATTAAGAGTAATGGTTCTCGAGTATCAAGTCTCATGATACTTCACCAATTACTCAGAATGATTATCAAGAGTATTGGCATCCTAAATATCAAGTCTCATGATATTCACCAAGTACTCAAAGTAATGGCCTACTAACATCAAGTCTCGTGATGTCCACGAAGTACTCAATGTGAGTGTAACAATCACTTCATACATTCATATCATTTTACTGATGTTAAGAGTAATGGTTCTTGAGTATCAAGTCTCATGATACTTCACCAATTACTCAGAGCAATGGCCTACAAAATACAACTCACAAATATTCACCAATTGCCCAAAGTGATTATCAAGAGCATTGGCCTCCTGAATATCAAGTCTCATGATATTCACCAAGTGCTTAGAAATGTCTTAACATAGTATGTGCACTAGTATTACATACGTAATACTTACCATGAAGACATAGATAGATTGTTATAAGATTGTCACCTTATAACAACCTTTTTACCATAAGTGAAAATCATCAAAAGTCGTCACTTTCAATGATATACACAAAGAACACATAATTATGAACTATCACTCATAATAAAGAATGTTTTATTGAAACAATAAAAAAAAAATTATTGAGTTATTTTCTCAGGAATTACAATCATACCAAGTTTACCTCTAAAGTGCTCTATCTTTACCTTTGGTAGAGCCTTGGTAAGGATGTCTGCTAATTGTTCCTCTGTACAAATGTATTTTAGTTCAATAACATTCTTTTCCACCATATCTCTAATGTAGTGATAAGGTATCTCAATGTGCTTGGATCTGTTATGAAAGACAGGATTCAAGGAGAGCTTTATGCAGCTCTGATTATCACAATAAATAATGGTGGGTTTCAAGGATCTTCCAAATAATCCAAAAATTAGTTTCCTTAACCATACAGCTTCACGTGCTCCCATAGATGCAGCAATGTATTCGGCTTTTGTGGAACTCTGAGCAACGGATGATTGTTTCCTACTGAACCAAGATATCAAGGCTGAACCCAAACTGAAACAACATCCTGAGGTAATCTTCCGATCTATAGTGGTTCCGGCCCAATCTGAATCAGTAAATCCATGTAATTGTAACTCTACATCCTTGTACCTTAGTCCAAGATCTAATGTTCCTCTAAGATACCTTAGTAGGTGCTTAGCTGTTGTCATATAAATTTGTTTGGGTTCACACATGAACTGACTAAGAGCATTTACTGTATAACAGATGTCTAGTCTGGTTTTTACTAGGTACATTAAGGATCCAATAATTTGTCTATAAAGAGAGGAATCTATAGGTTCTGAATTTGAAGCTTCTTCCTTTAGTTTAAGCAGATTCATTTCCATAGGAGTAGACACGGGCTTACAATCCATCATTCCAAATCTTTTTAGAATGTCTATAGTATATTTCCCTTGATTTAGAAGTATCTCATTAGCATGTTGCCAAACTTCTAAACCTAGGAAATAATGTAGCAACCCTAAGTCTTTCATCTCGAATTCAGTTGTAAGATCTTCTTTACATTTATCAATTAAATGATCTTCACCTGTGATTAGTAAATCATCTACATAGAGTATTACAATCAACATATCTCCTTTTTCTACTTTAAAATAGAGATTAGGGTCAGCATCATTTTTAGAAAATCCAAGTTTAGATAGGTAATGATCTATACATTCATACCATGCTCTAGGTGCTTGCTTGAGTCCATATAATGCCTTTTTGAGTTTGCATACATGAGTATGTTGATTGTGTACTATGAATCCTTATGATTGCTCTAGATATACTTCCTCTTCAATCACACCATTTAGGAAGGTTGTTTTCACATCCATCTGATGGATCTTCCAACCTTTGGCAGCAGCAATAGCAATAACTATCCTTACGGAGGTATATCTGGCAACAGGAGCAAAGGTTTCTTCATAGTCGATACCTTCCTTTTGAGAGAAGCCCCTTGCAACAAATCTGGCCTTATACTTATCAATACTTCCATCTGCAGCATGTTTAATTTTAAATAACCATTTGGAGGAGACTACAGATTTGTTTTTAGGTCTCGGTACAATATCCCAAACATCATTTTGCAAAATAGAGTTGTATTCTTCTATCATTGCATTCTTCCAATTTTGGTGTTGAAGAGCTTCTTTTGGATTAGAAGGTTCTGAATTTAGAAGTTCACTCATTAGTGCAACATAGCTAGAAAACTTGTGGGGTCTTTTATTTTCTCTGAATGTTCCGTCAGGAGCAGCATATTTTTCACCTTCTTCAATTGCTTTTCTAGCCCAAAGAGGTCACTTCTTTCCTATTTCAGGTTCATCATGAATGGGAGTTTCATTTTCTTTAACATTTTGATTCTCCCTTTGAATCTCAAGGTTTTGTTCTTCAGAAGAATCATAAGAGTCTTCTTTGGATCTCATGAGAGTAGTATCTTCTTCAAATATCACATCTCTACTTAGTTCAATATTCTTTTGTCCTGGTATATAGATCTTGTAGGCTTTGGAGGTTTCACTATATCCCATGAATATTCCTTTCTTTCCTTAGGATTCTAATTTGTTTCTTTTCTCTTTAGGAATATGAATATATACAGGACATCCAAAAGTTCTTAAGTGACTAACATTAGGTTTAGTGCTTGTGAATGCTTCTTCAGGAGTTTTATCTTCAAGGTGAGAGTGAGGGCATCTATTTTGAACACAAACTGCAGTGTTGGATGCTTCAGCCCAAAGATGGGTTCCTAGGTTTTGATCATGCATCATGGCTTTTGCAGCTTCTACTATTGTCATGTTCTTCCTCTCAGCTACTCCATTTTGTTGAGGATTATAAGGAACTGTAAACTCCCTCTTGATCCCAACATGTTTGCAGAAACTTTGAAATATCTCAGAAGTGTATTCTTTTCCATTATCTATTCTCAATATTTTAATTTTCTTATCTGATAGATTTTCTACTAGAGCCTTAAATTCTTTGAATTTTGAGAGAATTTCTTCTGACTCCTTACATTTTAGAAAATATATCCAGGTCTTCCTGGAGTAATCATCGATGAAGATAATATAATATAGACATCCTCCAAAGAGGGAATAGACATAGGACCACATAAGTGAGAGTGAATAAGTTCTAACATATTCTTAGTTCTGCTTTCACTATGGTGAAAAGTACTTTTGTTATTCTTTCCTAGTACACAATCTTTACAAGCTCCAATATTTTCATATCTTAGTTTAGGTAGTCCTAAAACCATCTTCTCTAATGAATTTAAACCACGATAATGAAGATGTCCTAATCTCCTATGCCATAGTTCACTTTCATTTACTGAAGTTATGAGAGCTTGATTTGAAGGAGTACTTAATTTATAGAGAGTTCCATCTCTAACACCAATAGTGTGTGCATTCTTTATATTTGAGTTCTTGGGCCAAGCTAAAATCTTTCCATCCATGAATGTGATCCTGTACCCTTTGTCTTCCAATGCTGAGATTGATACTAAGTTCCTTCTGATGCCAGGTACAAATAGAACACCAGTGAGTTGTAGGGATACTCCTGAGTCAAGGTAAATGGTGCAGGTCCCAACTCCCATTACTGGATAGGATGTATCATCTCCAATAGTAACTTCTTGTGTAGAATATTCTTCTATGGAGTCCATGTGTTCTTTGAACCCTGTGATGTGTCGAGAGGCTCCACTGTCTACAACCCAGGTGCTCTGATTATCTAAAATTTGACTTGATAATGCTGAGTAGAAAGCTAGTTGTTCTAATTTCATATCTTCTTTCGTATTATTTACTTTTGAGAAGGATGCTTCTGCTTTGATTCTTTCAGAACATTTCCTTCCAAAATGACCAAATTTGTCACACCTATAACATTGTACTTTGGATAGGTCTCTAGGTTTGTGTTTGTACTTTTTGTATGAATCATTTCCATTTTTCTTCTTGGAATTGTTCTTCCTTTTCCTTTTGTTTACTTATGTATTGAGTACTTGGGAGACTTCCTTTGAGGTAATTGTATTTACTCCTTTGATTAAAAATTGAGACTCTTCTTGAATGCAGTTTGTTTTTAATCTATCAAATTTTGGAATTTTAGATCGAGCACTAACTCCTTAAATGAAGGATTCCCATGATAATGGTAATCCGTTGAGTGTGATCATTGATAATTCCTTATTATCAAAAGAGTACCCAATTTCGGAGAGTTGATTTCTCAATTTTGTAATCCTCATGAAATAAGATGATATAGTTTCTCCTTGTTTCATTTTTATTTGGTGTATTTGACCTTTTAGAGTAAGTGCTCTGCTTGTGTTGTTAATCTCATACATATCTTTCAGAGCATTAAACATTTCACATGTTGTTTCTAATCTTATGATTATTGGCACCAAGTGATCTTTTACTCCATCTACCAACAACTTCATTGCTTTGATATTGTCTTTGTCTAACTTGTTTTGATCCTCACTCTCACTTGGTTCAGTCTTGGGTTTCTCCAAAGTTGTTGTTAGATCGTGTTCCTTGAATGTGAGCATCATTCATAGTTTCCATGCTACATAGTTTGATGCTCCCTCGAGATGATCTTCCAATCTCATACCGTTCACCATTTTTTATTATGTCAAATGAATTACGTATATATCAAATGAGTCTTTCGATATAAATCTGATCTAGATCTCCTTATGCTTGCTTTAATACCATGTTGTGAATTAGATCAGAAATATATAAGTGATGTACTGAATCTTATTTAATATAAATTTAGGTCTAAATCTGACTGTACTCAATATACAGTAAGCACGGTGAACAAACTGAAATAATATATTGTTTTTCACTGTCCTTACTGCATATCCTTATTTGCATATTAATATGAATTCAACACTCACCATGGAGACATCACACGATGGTCGTGACTCCTCATGGAGTCACACCCATCGTGGATGTTACTCCACGATGATCCTCCAATAGTTCATGCACCGCTTTGTATATAATAACAATTTTGTTTCTTGTCGATAACATATCGACTTAATTTGTCATTAATATAACATACGGTTAGCAATATATATAACTTAGTCGATATAACTTTTAATTATAATATATATATATATATATATATATATATATATATATATATATATATATATATATATATATATATATATATATATATATATATATATATATATATATATATATTATATATATATATATATATATATATATATATATATATATATATATATATATATATATATATATCTTGATTATTCCGACATAAGCTAATAACATTAACATAATGAACCAAACATTAATAGGATTGAATCATTGACATTGTTCAATAAACAACTCGAAAATAAAACCTACGACATGACCCAAACTAGGCTCTATGATATCGATTGCCAATAATGATTGAACTGGTTTCAATCAACTAATAAACTCCTTCGAAAACCGATGTCATGCATCAATTTACATTAAACAAAATAGAGATTTATGAAAACCAAATTGCAAACAATATATAATGTTAATCCATTTACATTTGGATTAAATCCAATCAACAATGAACACTTCTCTGTCAGAGAAACCCTTTCTAGCATTCTGTTTAGGACTGTTCCAAAATCATTTCATAAAATAGAACAAACTCTTCACTTTCGGTTATCAGTCTAAAACCCAATATAATAAACCATTAACTTCTTCACAAAAAACCCGATACATATGTCATAGATAGTTCTTGATAATCACTGTCATGAACTAATTCATAATAAACATTGAACTTCTTAAAACAAACAACCAATACCAAGGATTAACTCATATTCAACCCAAACTCTTGAATGTTAACAGTCAATAAGGAACAATCCCGTCTCCAATAACCTAATTAAATTCTTTCAATAACTTTTGAATAGATCACATTCTTCAGTATCATTGTCAATAACAACAAAGTTTGATTAAATAAAACAATTCTAGATGCTTAATGATATACCAATTCTACTATAATTGTTTTCTAACATTGTAAAACATGGCGTAAACACACCAAAATAATGTAGCTATGCCTTGCGGCCAGCAAGCAAAACAATTCACAAAACATTTTGGGGTATGTGCAGGATCATGAGGGGCCAAACTATGCCCTTAAGTGGCAATGAAAAATTAGAAAATCAAGATTAGTCAACTTGACGTGAAAAAATGAACTAGTTATCTACCTAATATCAAAAAGTTGTAACAACATAATTTGTAGGAAATTGAATTTAGTTTCTAAACTACTAAGCCCTTTCTTGAAAAAAAAATTAATATGATTGGTAAAAAGTATAGATTGCAATGCAGCACTACAAACATTTCAGCAAAAAAATAAGAAGTATGTGTATGTCTGACCACCCTAATCAAAAGAAAATGATAATATTTTTTTATAATATTCTTATATAAGTAGCTGACTCATGCCCAGATGTCACGCATATTTTTTGGTATTTTTATTCCAAACAGATAATTAATTATGATTTTTTTGCTACAGTGCTTTCACAATTTAAAAACTCTTGTGTCTGACCACCTTTACTCATTGAAAACTTATCATAATTCAATTTTTTAAAATTTTTTCTTATACTAGATGAAGCATAGAATGTGACGCATCTTTCAGATTTCAAAAATGTTATACGGTTTGAAAGTTATAGCTATTTTTCCATCAATATGTCAATCAAGACTTTAGACGTAAGTGAACTAGAAAATAACTAATAAATACTTAACAAATTCAAAATCTGACAGCACATATATCGATGGAAAGCTGACAATCATCCAAAGAAACCCTTTTCATTTTATCAAAATCAGGTGGAAAAAAAGTCATCAACCTAATGGTCGAAGTGTCGATATAAGAAAAATAGAGAAAAAACACATTTTTTGCACACCTTCAGCGTTGACCATGGGGCTTTGGTTTCCAAAGCTATTACCAAACCCTAATCGGGTGTACCCGAAAAAATTGAGTACCTGATTTTTTCATGTACCTGATTTTGTTTGAATTTGAATTTTGAAAAGTTTCCCCCCTCCCACTCTTTTTTTTATTTCCCTTTAATTTTGATGTTTTTTTCTTTCACCCTGACAATCAATAATTTATTATTTTATATTTATGTTTTATATTTTATGTTTTATATTTTATATTATATGTTATATTATATTATATATTTATTTATTTATATTATATATTCGATAATATCAATTTAAACGACCTAAGTATATAGTCTGTTCAGATTTATATTAAATGCAATATTTTTATATTATAATATACAATGTTACATTATATATATATATATATATATATATATATATATAAATATTATATATATATATATATATATATATATATATATATATATATATATATATATATATATATTATATATATATATATAGTATATATATATAATTAAATATTAAATATTAAATATTAAATATTGTTGCACGTATATAATATAATGTCTAATATATATAATATATAAATGAATAGGACATTAATATATTGTATATTTGATAATATATATTAAATGTAATATCTAATATATCTTATTAATATATATTATATATTTAGTCTATTAAATATTATATTTTTTCAAATATTTTATATATTATTTTAATATTTAATTTAAGTTATAACAGATCCTCTCATGAGACAACAGGTTGAATCGGGGTCGCTAGACGTCTTAAGGGGTAATTAGGGTTTGTGAGGCAACTTCGGATGCACAGTGACCATTTGGAAGGCAATAGGGCATTTCCAAGGACAATGTACCAAATTTAATGACTTTTTCCTAGTCGAACTTGAAAAGGGTCCATGGGGTGCTCTCAGGAGACCACATGTCCCAATCAGTGTCGCTAGGCGTCCTTAAGGGGTCATCAAGGCTTGTGAGACAACCTTTGATGCACGGTGACCATTTGGAACACATTAGGACATGTCAAAGGGACCTAACTCCACAATTTTAGATTAATTTTGATTAGTCAAACTCGAAAAGGGTCCATGGGGGTGCTCTTGGGAGGACCATTATGCGATTTAGGGGTCGATAGGTGACTTAAGGGGTCATTGGGGTTCCAAATGAAACTTTTGATGAACGGTGATCCTTTGGAATGCATTAGGACATATCAAATGACCTACGTACCAAATTTAGATAACTTTTGCCTGGTAGAACTTGAAAGGGGTCCATGGGGTGCTCTCGGGAGACCACATGTCGAATCAGGGTTGGTAGGCCTGTTAATAGGTCATTAGGGTTCCAAATTGATGAAGGGTGCTCCCCTTAATACCACAACCACATAAGAGAAATAGAGAAACAACAATAATAATATGCAAGAACAGAAAATTGGCTTCTTATTATCTCCCACAAATGTGGAATTACAAAACTTTCAGAATTACAATATGCAAAGCCATATGGGCATTCCCATTACAATATTCTGTAGGACAAAGCCTCGAATCAATACCCAGATCTACTACCCAAAACTATTCTGAACTCTCAAGACAATAATACAGCCTTCCTTATATAGGCAATTTTCCACCGCCTGGGAAGGTTCCAGAATTTAGCCAATAAGGCCGACCAAACTTAGAATTATTTTATTTTACATTTTATTACATCATAGTCGGCTCAAGATAACCTTTGAAACCCGAACAGAAATTTTGAAGAAAATTATTTTTCGCCATTTCGGGTGGCCCAACTTCCGAAGACCATAAGTCATCACCAGTTGACCCGATCGGCTATTATAACCCCATTTCAGAAATGCCACGAAGCGCTCTACAAGCTTAACTAGCGCAAGTGCTTGTCACCACCCAAATTTTTGACCTCATCCGGGGCCTCTAAAGCCTTCAAAACTGAGTTCAAAGTTTCTGTACCCTGCTGCCAATACCGAAAATCTTCAATATCTTCCAATATACACTTGATCTGGCAATGAAACTTTACTGGCAGACTTATATGACCAAAATGAACCTCCAAGAAAGAAATCAGATCATTCGTGAGCACATACAAAAATTACCAAAAATAGTAACTTTCCATAAATAGCAGCTCTGCACAAAATAGCCCTTATTGAATACAAAAACAAAAATATTTTTGGGTGATGCAAGATTGCTCTGTACACCCAGATGCTCCCTGCATCAGACACCCGGGGTAATTTGAGAAGTGACCCTATCACGACTCAGGTGTGCAGAGGAAAACCAAGACGGTTAACCTCCTCCTTTGTTAGCCACGATGAATCTTCAACAGGTCATCCTTTCCATTTGACCAAATACTCTTCATATGTCCTATTCCTTGTGCTTCTACCAACACGACTGTCCAGTTATGTCTTCAATCTCCTGGTATCTGAACTACTGCTGGAATACTCCACTGTGCTGTTGCAACCTCATCTTCAAGACCTCCTTCATGATACTCTGTCAAATCTGAAATGTTAAACACTGGTAAAATATTCAGCTCACTAGGTAATTCTACCTCATATGCATTTCCCGAATCATGCTTCTTCAATATCTTACATGGTCCAAACTTTTTCATTTTCAGCTTGTTATATGTACCAACTGGAAATCGCTCCTTCCGCAAATGAACCATGACTTCATCACCAACCTGAAATTCTTTATACCTCCTTTTCTCATCTACCCTTAGCCTTATACTGTGTGTTCATCTTGGTAATATGCTTCCTCACCTCCCCATGGATGTTTTTCAAGTGTTCTGCAAAATCTTCAGCTTCAGCACTACTTATTTCTCCTTTATCTATCTTCCTCAATTCAGATGCATTTCTTGGACTACTTCCATATACAATCTAGAATGGTGATTTACCAGTGCTCCTATTGACAGAATTATTGTATGCAAATTCCGCCTGTGGTAAAATCAAATCCCATCCTGTTGGCTTATCTCCAACCAGACATCTCAGCAAATTTCCCAAACTCCTATTCACCACCTCTGTCTGTCCATCAGTCTGTGGATGATGTGATGAACTGAACTTCAAATCTGTCTTCAACTTCTTCCACAATGTATGCCAGAAATATCCAACAAACTTAGGTATCTCGATCTGAAAACTATGGTCATTTGGCAAACCATGAAGTCTCACTACTTCCTCTGAAAAATAATTCTGCTACATGAACAGCATCATTAGTCTTCTTGCATGGGAATGAAATGTGCCATCTTTGAAAATCTGTCAACCACCACAAAAAATGAATCATGTCCCCCGCTGTGTCTTTGTAAACCCAAGAACAAAGTCCATACTGATATCCTCCCAAGGCTTCTCTGGTATAGGTAATGGCTGATACAACCCTGTATCTGCTTCACTCCTTTTGCCATCTGACATAATCTCGAACTCTGTACAAACTTCTTCACATCTTGCTGCAACTGTGGCCAATAATAGTTCTCACTAACCAAACCAAGAGTTTTATCACGACCAAAAATGTCCAGCCAATCCTCCGCTATGCTTCTCCTTGATGAGATTCTCCCTCATAGAACTTTGTGGAATGCACAACTGACTCCCTCTGAATAGCATATCATCCTGGATGATGAAATCCAACCATTTCGTCCTGTCTAGAGTAACAACTTCTGTACAAGCTTTTCCAAGTTTCATCACCAAAATCAGGATCCTCTGGATATAAATTCTTGAGCTCCTTGAACCCAAGCCACCTCAATCTGCATCTCTGTCAGCAAATAGTTGTCTTCTGCTAAGAGCATCTGCAACCCTGTTAGACTTTCCACTCCTGTGTTTCAAAACAAATGTATAACTCTGCAAAAAGTCAACCCATTTCAAATGCCTTTGATTCAATTTTCCTTGACTATTCAAATATTGCAAAGCTTGATGATCAGTATACAAAACAAACTCCTTAGGAAGTAGATAATGTCTCCACTTCTTTAATGCCTAAACTATGGCATAAAATTCCTGATCATAAACATAATATTTCCTCTTGGCATCATTTAACTTCTCACTGAAATAAGCAATAGGTCTACCTTCTTGGCTCATAACAGCTCCTATTGCAGTACCACTAGCATCACAATCTACTTGAAACACCTTATTAAAATCTGGAAGTGCTAAAATAGGTTGTTCTGTAACTTTTTGTTTCAACAATTGAAAACTCTTTTCTGCCCCATTAGTCCACTTAAACTCTTTTCTATCCCCTCTCATTGTTTCAGTCAAGGGTCCACAAATACTGCTAAAATTTCTGATAAACTTTCTGTAAAAGCTAGCCAAACCATGAAAAGATCTTACCTCAGTAGCACTCCTTGGAGTAGGCCATTCAAGGATAGCTTGTACCTTCTCTGGGTCCATTTTTAGACCTTCTGCTGAAACTACAAATCCCAAATACACTAACTCTTTCTTCACAAAACTGCTCTTCTTCAAATTAATCAACAATTTCTCATCTCTCAACTTCTCAAACACCATACGAATATGCATCATATGTTCCTCCAATGTCTTGCTAAAAATCAAAATATCATCTAGGTAAACAATGACAAACTTACCCAGAAATTCTTTCAGAACCTCGTTCATGAGCCGCATGAAATTGCTCGGTGCATTGGTTAGCCCAAAAGGCATGACTAACCACTCATATAGTCCTTCCTTTGTCTTGAAGGCAGTCTTCCATTCATCTCCTTCTCTGATCCAAATCTGATGATATCCACTCTTCAGATCTATTTTTGAGAAATACACAGCTCCACTCAAACAGTCCATAATATCATCCATTTGTGGCAATGGAAACTTGTACTTGATTGTGATCTTGTTTATTGCCCTAGAATCTGTACACATCCTCCATTCTTCATTCTTCTTTGGTGCTAATACCGCTGGTACAACACAGGGACTCAGACTCTCATGGATCAATCCTTTCTGTAACAGTTCATGTACTTGTCTGTTCAACTCCTCACTTTCTGCAGGTGTCATTCTGTGTGCTGCCTTATTCGAAAAACTCGCTCCTGGGATCAAGTCCATCTGATGACTGATCTTCCTGACTGGTGGTAATCCATCAGGCACGTTATCGGATATAATATCGTGAAACTCATTCAACAAATCTGGAACTTCTACAGGAACATCTTCTACTTCCTCTTTACCAACTTTTGGAATTAAAGCAAAACATACATGCTCATGCCTCATACCATCTAGGAAATTTCTTCCATCAACAAAAGTTATCCTTGCATTACCACATACCTTTTCTTCGGTCTCCTTCAATGGTTTTAGCTTGTCACACTCCATCCTTTGTCAGGGAATAGGTATTCGCACGACCATCGTGTACAGCACATCTGTCAAACTGCCACGGTCTACCCAACAACATATGACATGCATCCATAGATATGATATCACACAATACCTCATCTTGGTATCCGCCAATCTTGAACTTCACCAGGCATTGTTCATTGACCATGACCTTGTGGTCATCCTGTACCCAGGCAATCCGATATGGATGTGGGTGTTTCTGTCTCTTGAGCTTCAACTTTGTCACCATCTCTTCTGACACCAAATTGTCAGTGCTTCCACTATCAATAATCACATCACAACATTTACCTTCACACTTGCACCTGGTGCGAAACAGGCTCCTCCTTTGCTGAGGTTCATTCTCACCACTCAACAGGACTCTTCTATTAATCAACATTTCTCCTCTTTCGGCATCTTCAGAATTTGATGATTTGGCATCTTCATCTACATGTGCAACTCTGGCCTGGCCTTCATTTCTCCTGTCTGTTCTGCCTTGGCGCTGAGGACATTCAAATGCCCTATGACCTTCTTCTCCACAGTGAAAACATGTTCCACGGAAGCCTCCTCTTCCAGATCCTTGTCCTCTTCCTCTTCCTCTCTGATCTCTATTATTCTGATCCTGGAAGCGATTGGAATTATTTCCACGCTGATTCTGACTGCTACTGGCCTCATCCTTCTTTTTCGGATCTTCATTTCAGCCACCATATGACCGTCCACCAGATCGTCCACCGCGACCTCTTCCGTTTTGTCTGCTCTCAAACTTCTTGTTCAGCTTTTCCTCTACTTTTAGGGCAAACTGGTATGCTTCTTAAATATTGTTCATTCGAACCAGATTCAGCTCCTCCTGAATGCTTGGCCTTAACCCATTAAGGTATCGGGCAACTTTCTCCTTATCAGCTTCTGCATGGCCTGTTCTGATGAGAAGTCAATAAAACTCCTCTGTATACTCCTGAACAGATCTTCCTGCTTGCTTCAAACTTTGCATTTTCTTCAGTAGGTCAAGCTCATAATCAACAGGAATGAACTGTCACTTCAATTTATCCACCATCCGATCCCATCTCATGATTTTCTCCTTTCCCCTTCTATTTCGCTCCAACTGAATCTCTTGCCACCATATCTTCGCATGACCTTTCAGTCTGGCCTTCGCAAATTTGACCCTATCAGGATCCTCAACATCTTCATACTCAAAATATTCCTCACATTCATTGATCCAATCGATCAATTCCTCTGGGTTAAGATTTCTAGAAAATGTGGGAACCTCAATCTTAGGTCTTTTCCCAATCTTGAAAATCGCCCGAAAAAGTCTTTCTTCCTCCTGGTTCACAATTTCAGCTTCTCCTTCTTGATATTCTTCTTCGGCTTCATCCTCACTTTCATCTCTGACATTAAGATTCATTCCTCTGCGAATCTCTTCTTGCAATGTTTGCACTTGTCTCTGCAGCTCTCTAACCTCAGGTGTCACAGCACCAGGTCTTCCGCCACGTTCTCTTCGTGGAGGCATTTTTGCGATGCGCGCTGAAACCCTAACCACGGTCCTGGTGCAAACTGCCTCACAGTCAGCGATCTGTTTACACACTCAAGAACCCCTGCTCTGATACCACCTGATGAAGGGTGCTCCCCTTAATACCACAACCACATAAGAGAAATAGAGAAACAACAACAATAATATGCAAGAACAGAAAATTGGCTTCTTATTATCTCCACAAATGTGGAATTACAAACTTTCAGAATTACAATATGCAAAGCCACATGGGCATTCCCTTACAATATTCTGTAGGACAAAGCCTCGAATCAATACCCAGATCTACTACCCAGAACTATTCTGAACTCTCAAGACAATAATACAGCCTTCCTTATATAGGCAATTTTCCACCGCCTGGGAAGGTTCCAAAATTTTAGCCAATAAGGCCGACCAAACTTAGAATTATTTTATTTTACATTTTATTACATCATAGTCGGCTCAAGATAACCTTTGAAACCCGAACAGAAATTTTGAAGAAAATTATTTTCCGCCATTTCGGGTGGCCCAACTTCCGAAGACCATAAGTCATCACCAGTTG
This sequence comes from Chamaecyparis obtusa, assembly GCA_027943335.1. Lineage (NCBI taxonomy): Eukaryota > Viridiplantae > Streptophyta > Pinopsida > Cupressales > Cupressaceae > Chamaecyparis > Chamaecyparis obtusa. The sequence continues at coordinate 71,822 of BSBK01007458.1, forward strand.
ACCCGATCGGCTATTATAACCCCATTTCGGAAATGCCACGAAGCGCTTTACAGGCTTGATTGGCACAAGTGCTTGTCACCCAAATTTTTGACCTTATCCGGGGCCTCTAAAGCCTTCAAAACTGAGTTCAAAGTTTTTGTACCCTGCTGCCAATACCGAAAATCTTCAATATCTTCCAATATACACTTGATCTGGCAATGAAACTTTACTGGCAGACTTATATGACCAAAATGAACCTCCAAGAAAAAAATCAGATCATTCTGAGCACATAAAAAAATTACCAAAAATAGTAACTTTCCATAAATAGCAGCTCTGCACAAAATAGCCCTTATTGAATACAAAAATAGAAATATTTTTGGGTGATGCAAGATTGCTCTTACACCTAGAATGCTCCTGCATCACCAATGAAACTTCGATGGAATGGTGACCCTTTGGAATGCATTAGGATATGTCATAGGACCTATGTACCAAATTTGGATGACTTTTGCCTAGTAAAACTCGAAAGAGGTCCATAGTGTGCTCTCAGGAGACCACGTGTCGAAATGGGGTCGGTAGGCCTGTTAAGGGGTCATTAGGGTTCCAAATAAAACTTTTATGGAATGGTGACCCTTTGGAATGCATTAGGACATGTCATAGGACCTACATACCAAATTTGGATGACTTTTTCCTAGTAAAACTCAAAAGGAGTCCATGGGGTGCTCTTAGGAGACCACATGTTGAAACAGGGTCGGTAGGCCTATTAAGGGGTCATTAGGGTTACAAATGCAACTTGGATGGAATAGTGACCCTTTGGAACACATTAGGACATGTTAGAGGACCTATGTACCAAATTTGTATGACTTTTTCCTAGTAGAACTCAAAAAGGGTCCATGGGGTTCTCTGAGGAGACCACATGTTGAATCAGGGTCGGTAAGCCTGTTAAGGGGTCATTAGGGTTCCAAATGTGACTTTGATGGAATGGTGACCCTTTGGAATGCATTAGGACATGTTAGAGGACCTACATACCAAATTTGGATAACTTTTTTTTAATAGAGCTCAAAAGGGGTCCATGGGGTGGTCTCGGGAGACCACATGTGAAATCATGGTGTGTAGGCCTGTTAAGGGGTCATTAGGGTTCAAAATGCAACTTCTATGGAACGGTGACCCTTTCAAATTCATTAAGACATGTTAGAGGACCTATGTACCAAATTTGGATGACTTTTTCTTAGGAAAATGCAAAAGGGGTCCATGGGGAGCTCTCGGGAGACCACATGTCGAAATGGGGTCAGTAGGCATGTTAAGGGGTCATTAGGGTTTGAAAGGCAAGTTCTATGGAACCATGACCCTTTGTAATGCACTAGGACTCCCTAGGGGTCAAAAGGGGTCAAGGGGACTCCCTAGGGGTCCTAACATGTACTAGGACCCCTAGGGAGTCCCCGTCACCCATTTTGACACATTGAAATGGTCAAGTGTGTCTTAAGGGGTCCTTTTGACTCCCTAGGGTTCCTAACACGTGATAAGGTGTACTAGGACCCCTAGGGAGTCATCGTGACCCCTTTTGACACATTGGAATGCTCAAGTGTGTCTTAAGGGGTCCTACAACCCCTTAAGACACACTTGAGCGTTCTAATGTGTCAAAAGGGGTCACAATGAATCCCTAGGGGTCCTAGCACGCTTTATCATGCATTAGGACCCCTAGGGAGTCCCCATGACCCCTTTTGACACATTGGAATGCTCAAGTGTGTCTTAAGGGGTCTTATGACCCCTTATGACACACTAGAAAATTCCAATGTGTCAAAAGCGGTCACGATGATTCCCTAGGGGTCCTAGTACGATATATCATGTGATAGGACACCTAGGGAGTCCCCGTGACTCCTTTTGACACATTGGAATGCTCTAGTGTGTCTTAAGGGGTTTTAGGACCCCTTAAGACACACTTGAGCATACCAATGTGTCAAAAGAGGTCATGGGGACTCCCTAGGTGTCCTAGTACGCGTTAGGACCCTTAGGGAGTCCCCCGTGACCCCTTTTAACACATTGAAATGCTCAAGTGTGCCTTAAGGGGTCGTAGGACCCCTTAAGACACACTTGAGTTTTCCAATGTGTCAAAAGGGGTCACGGGGACTCCTTAAGGGTCCTAGTACGCTTTATCATGCGTTAGGACACCTAGGGAGTCCCCCTGACCCCTTTTGACACATTGGAATGCTCAAGTGTGCCTTAAGGGGTCCCATGACCCCTTAAGGCACACTTGAGCATTCCAATGTGTCAAAAGGGGTCAGGGGGACTCCCTAGGGGTCCTAACACGTACTAGGACCCCTAGGGAGTCCTCGTGACCCCTTTTGACACATTGGAATGCTCAAGTGTGTCTTAAGGGGTCCTTTTGACTCCCTAGGGTTCCTAACGCATGATAAGGCATACTAGGACCCCTAGGGAGTCATCGTGACCCCTTTTGACACATTGTAATGCTCTAGTGTGTCTTAAGGGGTCGTAGGACCCCTTAAGACACACTAGAGCATTCGAATGTGTCAAAAGGGGTCACGGGGACTCCCTAGGTGTCCTAGTACGTGTTAGGACCCTTAGAGAGTCCCCCTGACCCCTTTTGACACATTGGAATGCTCAAGTGTGCCTTAAGGGGTCGTAGGACCCCTTAAGACACACTTGAGCGTTCCAATGTGTCAAAAAGGGTCACAAGGACTCCCTAGGTGTCCTAACGCGTGATAAAGCGTAATAGGACCCCTAAGGAGTCCCCGTGACCCCTTTTGACAAATTGGAACACTCAAGTGTGCCTTAAGGGGTCCTACAACCCCTTAAGGCACACTTGAGTGTTCCAATGTGTCAAAAGGGGTCACGGGGACTCCTTGGGTGTCCTAGTACGCATTAGGACCCCTAAGGAGTCCCCCTGACCCCTTTTGACACATTAGAACGCTCAAGGGTGCCTTAAGGGGTCGTAGGACCCCTTAAGACACACTTGAGCATTCCAATGTGTGAAAAGGGGTCACGGGGACTCCTTAGGGGTTGTAGTACACTTTATTACGCGTTAGGACACCTAGGGAGTCCCCGTGACCCCTTTTGACACATTGGAATGCTCAAGTGTGCCTTAAGGGGTCATAGGACCCCTTAAGACACACTTGAGCATTCCAATGTGTGAAAAGGGGTCACGGGGACTCCTTAGGGGTCATACTACACTTTATCACATGTTTGGACACCTAAGGAGTCCCTGTGACCCCTTTTGACACATTGAAACGCTCAAGTGTGCCTTAAGGGGTCCTTAAGGCACACTTGAGCATTCCAATGTGTCAAAAGGGGTCACAGGGACTCCCTAGGTGTCCAAACATGTGATAAAGTGTACTAGGACCCCTAAGGAGTCCCCGTGACCCCTTTTGACACATTGCAATGCTCAAGTGTGTCTTAAGGGGTCGAAGGACCCCTTAAGACACACTAGAGCATTCCAATGTGTCAAAAGGGGTCACGGGGACTCCCTAGGTGTGCTAGTACATGTTAGAACCCTTAGGGAGTCCCCCTGACCCCTTTTGAAATATTAGAATGCTCAAGTGTGTCTTAAGGGGTCATAGGACCCCTTAGGGCACACTTGAGCATTCCAATGTGTCAAAAGGGGTCACGGGGACTCCCTAGGTGTCCTAACGCGTGATAAATTATACGCGTTAGGAAACCTAGGGAGTCCCCGTGACCCCTTTTGACACATTGGAACGCTCAAGTGTGCCTTAAGGGGTCCTACGACCCCTTAAGGAACACTTGAGTGTTGCAATGTATCAAAAGGGGTCACGAGGACTCCCTGGGTGTCCTAGTACGCGTTAGGACCCCTAAGGAGTCCCCCTAACCTCTTTTGACACATTGGAACACTCAAGGGTGCCTTAAGGGGTCATAGGACCCCTTAAGACACACTTGAGCATTCCAATGTGTGAAAAGGGGTCACGGGGACTCCTTAGGGGTCCTAGTACGCTTTATCATGCATTAGGACACCTAGGGAGTCCCCGTGACCCCTTTTGACACATTGGAACACTCAAGTGTGCCTTAAGGGGTCGTAGGACCCCTTAAGACACACTTGAGTGTTCCAATGTGTGAAAAGGGGTCACAGGGACTCCTTAGGGGTCCTAGTACACTTTATCACGTGTTAGGACACCTAGGGAGTCCCCGTGACCACTTTTGACACATTGGAACGCTCAAGTGTGCCTTAAGGGTTCGTAGGACCCCTTAAGACACACTTGAGTGTTCCAATGTGTGAAAAGGGGTCACGGGGACTCCTTAGGAGTCCTAGTACACTTTATCACGCATTAGGACACCTAGGGAGTCTCCATGACCCCTTTTGACACATTGGAATGCTCAAGTGTCCCTTAAGGGGTCGTAGGACCCCTTAAGGCACACTTGAGTGTTCCAATGTGTCAAAAGGGGTCACGAGGACTCCCTAGGGGTTCTAACGTGTGATAAAGCGTACTAGGACCCCTAAGGAGTCCCCATGACCCCTTTTTACACATTGCAATGCTCAAGTGTGTCTTAAGGGGTCGAAGGACCCCTTAAGACACACTTGAGCATTGCAATGTGTCAAAAGGGGTCACGATGACTCCCTAGGGATCCTAGTATGCTTTATCATGCGTTAGGACCCCTATGGAGTCCCTGTGACCCCTTTTGACACATTGGAATGTTGAAGTGTGTCTTAAGGGGTCCTACAACCCCTTATGACACACTAGAGCATTCCAATGTGTTAAAAGGGGTCACGATGATTCCCTATGGGTCCTAGTACGCTTTATCACGCGTTAGGACACCTAGGGAGTCCCCGTGACCCCTTTTGACACATTGGAATGCTCAAGTGTGCCTTAAGGGGTCATAGGACCCCTTAAGACACACTTGAGCATTCTAATGTGTGAAAAGTGGTCACGGGCACTCTTTAGGGGTCCTAGTATGCTTTATCACGCGTTAGGACACCTAGGGAGTCCCCGTGACCCCTTTTGACACATTGGAATGCTCAAGTGTGCCTTAAGGGGTCGTAGGACCCCTTAAGTGCTCACAATGACTCAAAAGGGCTCACAATGACTCCCTAGGGGTCCTAGTATGCTTTATCACGTGTTAGGACCCCTAGGGAGTCCCCCTGACCCCTTTTGACACATTGGAATGCTCAAGTGTGTCTTAAGGGGTCCTACGACCCCTTATGACACACTAGAGCATTCCAATGTGTCAAAAGGGGTCACGATGATTCCCTAGGGGTCCTAGTATGCTTTATCACGTGTTAGGACACCTAGGGAGTCCCCGTGACCCCTTTTCACACATTGGAATGCTCAAGTGTGCCTTAAGGGGTCGTAGGACCCCTTGAGACACACTTGAGCATTCCAATGTGTGAAAAGGGGTCACGGGGACTCCCTAGGGGTCCTAGTACGCTTTATCACATGTTAGGACCCCTAGGGAGTCCCCGTGACCCCTTTTGACACATTGGAATGCTCAAGTGTTCCTTAAGGGGTCGTAGGATCCCTTAAGAAACACTTGAGCATTCCAATGTATGAAAAGGGGTCACGGGGACTCAGGGTCGGTAGGCCTGTTAAGGGGTCAATAGGGTTCAAAATGCAACTTCGATGGAATGGTGACCCTTTAGAATGCATTATATCATGTTAGACGACCTACATACCAAATTTGGATGACTTTTGCCTAGTAGAACTCGAAAGGGGTCCATGGGCTGCTCTCGGGAGACCACATGTAAAAATGGGGTCCGTAGGCCTGTTGAGGGGTCATTAGGGTTTTAAATGCAACTTCAATGGAATGGTGACCCTTTCTAATACATTAGAACATATCAGAGCACCTACGTACCAAATTTGGATGACTTTTTCCTAGTAGAACGTGAAAGGGGTCCATGGGGTGCTCTCGGGATACCTCATGTCGTATTGCGGTCGGTAGGCCTGTCAAAGGGTCGTTAGGGTTAGAAATGAAACTTTGATGGAACGATGACCCTATGTACCAAATATGGACATCTTTTTCCAAGTAGATATTAAAAGGGGTCCATGGGGTGGTCTCGGGAGACCACATGTCGAATCGAGGTCGGTAGGCCTGTTAAGGGGTCATTAGGGTTACAAATGCAACTTGGATGGAATGGTGACCCTTTGGAACACATTAGGACATGTTAGAGGACCTATGTACCAAATTTGTATGACTTTTTCCTAGTAGAACTCAAAAAGAGTCCATGGGGTTCTCTGAGGAGACCACATGTCAAATTAGGGTCGGTAGGCCTGTTAAGGCGTCATTAGGGTTCCAAATGTGACTTTGATGGAACGGTGACCTTTTGGAATGCATTAAGACATGTCAGAGGACCTACGTACCAAATTTGGATGACTTTTTTCTAGTAGAACTCAAAAGGGGTCCATGGGGTGGTCTCGGGAGACCACATGTCGAATCATGGTGTGTAGGCCTGTTAAGGGGTCATTAGGGTTCTAAATGCAACTTCTATGGAATGGTGACCCTTTCAAATTCATTAAGACATTTCAGAAGATCTATGTACCAAATTTGGATGACTTTTTTCTAATAGAACGCAAAAGAGGTCCATGGGGAGCTCTCGGGAGACCACATGTTGAAATGGGGTCAGTAGGCATGTTAAGGGGTCATTAGGGTTCGAAATGAAACTTCTATGGAACCGTGACCCTTTGGAATGCATTAGGACTCCCTAGGGGTCAAAAGGGGTCAGGGGGACTCCCTAGGGGTCCTAACGCGTACTAGGATGCCTAGGGGGTCCCCCTGACCCCTTTTGACACATTGAAACGCTCAAGTGTGTCTTAAGGGGTCCTTTTGACTCCCTAGGGTTCCTAATGCGTGATAAGGTGTACTAGGACCCCTAGGGAGTCATCATGACCCCTTTTGACACATTAGAATGCTCAAGTGCGTCTTAAGGGGTCCTACGACCCCTTATGACACACTAGAGCATTCCAATGTGTCAAAAGGGGTCACGATGATTCCCTAGGGTTCCTAGTACGCTTTATCACGCGTTAGGACACCTAGGGAGTTCCCGCAACCCTTTTTGACACATTGGAATGCTCTAGTGTGTCTTAAGGGGTCGTAGGACCCCTTATGACACACTAGAGCATTCCAATGTGTCAAAAGGGGTCACGATGATTCCCTAGGGATCCTAGGATAGCTAGGGAGTCCCCGTGACCCCTTTTGACACATTGGAATGCTCAAGTGTGCCTTAAGGGGTCGTAGGACCCCTTAAGACACACTTGAGCATTCCAATGTGTGAAAAGGGGTCACGGGGACTCCTTAGGGGTCTTAGTACACTTTATCACGTGTTAGGACACCTAGGGAGTCCCCGTGACCCCTTTTGACACATTGGAACACTCAAGTGTGCCTTAAGGGGTCCTAACACATGATAAAGTGTACTAGGACCCTTAGGGAATCATCGTGACCTCTTTTGACACATTGGAATGCTCTAGTGTGTCATAAGGGATCGTAGGACCCTTTAAGACACACTTGAGCATTTCAATGTGTCAAAAGGGGTCATAGGGACTCCCTAGAGGTCCTAACGCATGATAAGGCATACTAGGACCCCTAGGGAGTCATCGTGACCCCTTTTGACACATTAGAATGCTCAAGTGTGTCTTAAGGGGTCACGATGACTCCCTAGGGGTCCTAGTACGCTTTATCACGCATTAGGAACCCTAGGGAGTCAAAAGGACCCCTTATGACACACTTGAGCGTTCCAATGTGTCAAAAGGGCTCACGAGGACTCCCTAGGTGTCCTAACACGTGATAAAGCGTACTAGGACCCCTAGGGAATCATCGTGACCCCTTTTGACACATCATGACCCCTAGGGAGTCCCCATGACCCCTTATCAAACGTTAGGACCCCTAGGGAGTCTTTCTCTGCCTCCAGCGAACTATTCTTCAAAGCGTCCATTTTTGCATAGCTAGGGTTTACGACGCCTGTAAAAGGCACATTTAATACAAAGATTTAGCCAACCACATTAGTACATATATAATATACATTATATATATCATATGCCTCTTTTTTATATATATTATATACATAAATATATGTAAAAGTTCAATTGTTTTCATTTGCTCCCGCCATTTTTTCATCAGTCGGGGAATATCGGGTACCCGATTTTTGCCAGGCAATATTTGACGAAAATATTCCCTGTCCCCACAGAGCAGACAATCACGGGATTTTATACTTTTTTCACGCGTTGCAAAACAAAAAACATGATTTGGGGCCCATTGTTTGATTTTTGTCGACTTGTGGTTTCACCATGGGAAGCACCAATCATCGAAAGGCTAAATGTAAGAGGAAGCTGACAAATGACAAAATTCAAGCATATAGGGAAAAAGATAAGGAAAATCACCAAAGAAGGAGAGAAGGTATGTTAACCATTAATCAAGGTGACCCCGTAAATGTAGTTGTAAGTGAAGAGGATGTTCAATTTGAAAATGCACAGATGGAGATTGAAAATGTAGACTTTGGGAACGAAAATGTTGCACAAGAACGACATGAATGTTATACATCTCCAAATTATATGCGAAATGAAGTCCCTTGTAAATAAGATTATCAATCTTCAAATTCGGGGCTTTCAAAAACACCTAAATGGTTAATTGAAATTGAGGAGAACATTATGAATAATTGGGAAGGAAAGAGGTCACATAGAACCGTTAGGATGTGGGCTTCAACACTTTATGATCAATGTTTTCAAAACAAGACATTGGTTGAGAAATGTCAAATTTTTGTGCAGTTGTTAAAGATGCAAAAGATGAGACCTGTGCTTGTGAAATTGAAGATTCGTGTGAACAAAAAAATGGAGAGAAATGCCATTGTTGTGAAAAATCTTTTCAATGCTCTCAATAACATTGGGAAGACTAGCAGAGAAAAAGACAAGAGAGTTGCTCGGAGGGTTATTACAACCTCCTTAGTAAGTCATCAGTTGAGAAAGGCTCGTTTGATGAGACAAACTTGTGTTGACTTCAATATAGACCGTAAAACTTTGGGTAGAGCACTTACAAGAAGAGAAAGACTTGATGATCCGCTTCAAATTGATACATGGGCTTATGGTGGGAGAGTTCCACGTTTCGATAAGAAGCTAACAGACGTTGTCAAGGATGAAATTCAACAATTTTGCGATGCTAACTAAAGAGTGTCACCAAATGTGAAGGATGTCTTGAAGTTGAGAGTTGGCAATCAAGACCGCACTCCACATCCTAAACATTATGTGGAGGTAAGTCAAACAATGTTGTATAAAAAATTTTGTGAGACACATCCAACATTGAAAATATCAAAAAGGTCTTTTGAATCCGTGAAGCCATTTTATTGTGTACCCCTTAAGATTTGAAATACATGTTGTTGCAAATATCATGTTGAGTTTTCAATGCATCATGAATTATTACGGTCCATTAGCTCTAAATTGCATACTAATGAAATGCTAGAGGATTGTGGTGCAAGTGGTCTTCCCAAATCATCAAGAGACTTGCTAGATCAATTTTTATGTCATAGAGATGATGGTTGTTTATTTTATTTAAAAAATTGCTTAAATGCCAAGTGCTCAGAATGTGGTGGCTTGTCCAAGTTTAGAACATGTTTTCATGAGGGTTTGGAACACAATTTTGGAAAGACACTCGTCCAAAAAAAGGTATATGAAACAGTGAAATATACATTGAAGAGTGGAGGTGAAGGCTCTAGATGTGAGTTAGTTGCAAAAGAATACAATGTTGCTGATTTTATCTCAGATTTCAAGAAAAATCTTTTTTACAAGTATGCAAGGCATAGTCACAGGTCTCAATGGTTGGATCAACAATTCAGGACATGTAAGGACACTTTCCCCATTGGAACTATTATATCCGTTGTAGACTTTGCGGAGAACTATACATTGCAGCCCCAAAATGAGACTCAAGCTCAATATTACAATTCGATTCAGGTTGCTATTTTTGTACACATCACATATAGACATTCCCCTGATAGCACAAAATATGAGCGAAAGATAATCAGAGAGTACCATTTTTATATGAGCGATGACAGGTCTCACTCTCATGAGTTTGTTCAACATTGTTTCCAGAACTATTTTGACTTCTTGCAGGAAAATGGTATTGCTATGGATAGGCATCTCATTTGATCGGATAATTGCACTGGTCAATTTAAGAATGCCAGAATGTTTTATTGGTTATGTAGAATGCATGTGGAGAGAGGTGTACCTCATATTTGGAGTTTTTTTGAGTCAGGGCATGGGAAAGGGGAGCATGACAGAGCAGGTGTGTGTGTCAAGAGAGCTCTAGTTAAGGAGCAATTGAGGATTTTAGGTGTTGTACTTCTTGATGCTCGTTCTATTGTTAATTGGTGTACTTTAGCATTGTCACAGGGGGGACTCTTGATTCTACAGTGCGTAGATTCTTTTGGTTGGTTGAGGATGAAACTATAGGAGATAGATTGGATTGTCAAACAGTGAAAGACTCTTCAAAAATGCATTCATTCCGAAGCTCCAATAGTAGTACATGGACCATTTGGACATGAGAGTTGGCTTGTTTTTGCCCCATGTGTTTTCAGTATGATTGGGATCATTGCGAGTCAAGTGAGTGGGTGGATACATGGGTTCCATAGTATCTGACTCCTTTATCTTTGACACTCTCTATAAGAAATGATGACATGGACACTTCCGTTGACTATGACCATCTTTCAGATCTTTTGAAGCCAGGAGATGTTTTTGCATTGGTTGCACCACAGGGGAATGATGAGAGGTCAGATTATTGGTTAGCACGTTGTGTACAAGGTAAACAAAAGCTTGTACAACCGATGATAGATGGTGATGGGTTCACATATCCTACTGGTTCAGTTGTTGTTGTGGGAACATGGCTGCGAACATACATGATTAGAAAGAATGGAGTTCCCGCATTTGAAGACTATGAGAAGCACAAAACTATTCTTATGTATTCACACCTTGTTATAGAAACAAATGTCAAGTTGTCAAAGCATCAAGGAAGACCAAAGACAAAAGAACTTTGGACTATTACTACTGCTAATCGTGAAGCACTATTGGAGACCCTGAAGCAAAGAGATGACCCTTCAGGAACACTTGACTAGGTATTAAGTTAACTTAGTGCATTATTTTCTAAGTTTGTTAAGCTTAATTTCAATACATTAATTTGACCTTTCTTAGATTGTATTTTGAGTCAATAAACTTGGTTTTGTATGTGGAATGTAACTTGTGCAAGAGCACCTATGAAGATGCCTATGGTCACCATGGATCCAATTAGAGATAGAAGGACAAAAGGATCCTTAATGGTTAATTGAGATCTTTTGAAGCCTATAATGGCAATTTGTAACAATCAATTTGATTTAAAAGTTAAATGTCCTAAAACTCTTCATAAGGACTTATGACCAAAATCATGTATGGGTGGCCAATAGTTCCAAGAAGAGATCTTACATGTCATATACTTATGTCATTTGCATGGTTTGAATTCTTACATGTTTGATTGTTGTTTGTAATGCTTTAAGGATATTATTTTTTATCAAATTTAACAAGCTTAATCCTGATTAATTTCACAGTTCAAATTTCAAACATACCACTAACAGTCAGTTGAAAGCGGCTTGTATCTCAGACCTCATGAGAGGTATTGACAAACTATCAGGTGCTACGGGATCATGTTTTCGAGATCTACAATAACCTCTCTCGGTTTTGGGCAATTCGACTTCGTTTGTATTTGGCAAGGCAATCTCAGTCGATGCCAAAACTTGCAGTGAGGGTCAGTTGAAAGTGGCTCAACAGCGTATCTTTCAAACCGTCTGACCTGCATCAAACCATCTACTCCATCTACTTCGGTTGGCCGGGTAAACGCTAGTGACAACCCCATTCTACCCACAAAGTCACGAAAATGCTCGCGACCACGCTCGACCCAAGTGACCCCAAGGTGCACTAAGCATGATTGGGCAGTGATCTTCTGGGGCTCATATCTCAGACCTCGTGAGAGCTATCGACAAACTATTAGGTGCTACGGGATCATGTTTTCGAGGTCTACAATAACCTCTCTCGGTTTTGGGCGATTTGACTTCGTTTGCATTTGGCAAGGCAATCTCAGTCGATGCCAAAACTTGCAGTGAGGGTCAGTTGAAAGTGGCTCAGCAGCGTATCTTTCAAACCGTCCGACCTGGCATCGAACCGTCTACTCCATCAGCTACGGTTGGCCGGGTAAACACCAGTGACAACCCCATTCTACCCACAAAGTCATGAAAAGGCTCGCGACCACGCTCGACCCAAGTGACCCCAAGGTGCACTAAGCATGATTGGGCAGCAATCTTCTGGGGCTCATATCTCGGACCTCGTGAGAGCTATCAACAAACTGTCAGGTGCTACGGGATCATGTTTTTGAGGTCTACAATAACTTCTCTCAGTTTTGGGCGATTCGACTTCGTTTGCATTTGGCAAGGCAATCTCAATCGATGCCAAAACTTGCAGTGACAGTCAGTTGAAAGTGGCTCAACAGCGTATCTTTCAAACCGTCTGACCTGGCATCGAACCGTCTGCTCCATCGACTCTGGTTGGCCGAGTTAATGCCAGTGACAACCCCATTCTACCCATAGAGTCACGAAAATGCTCGCGACCACGCCCGACCCAAGTGACCCCAAGGTGCACTAAGCACGATTGGGCAGCGATATTTTGGGGCTCGTATCTCAGACCTTGTGAGAGCTATCGATAAACTGTCAGGTGCTATGGGATCATGTTTTTGAGGTCTACAATAACATCTCTCGGTTTTGGGCAATTCGACTTCGTTTGCATTTGGCAAGGCGATCTCAGTCGATGCCAAAACTTGTAGTGAGGGTCAGTTGAAAGTGGCTCAGCAGCGTATCTTTCAAACCGTCCGGCCTGGCATCGAATCGTCTGCTCCATTGGCTCCGGTTGGTCGGGTAAATGCCAGTGACAACCCCATTCTACCCACAGAGTCATGAAAATGCTTGTGACCACGCTCGACCCAAGTGACCCCAAGGTGCACTAAGCACGATTGGGCAGTGATCTTTGGGGCTCATATCTCAGACCTCGTGAGAGCTATCGAAAAATTGTCAGGTGCTACGGGATAATGTTTGTGAGTTCTACAATAACCTCTCTCAGTTTTGGGTGATTCGACTTCATTTGCATTTGGCAAGGCGATCTCAGTCGATGCCAAAACTTGCAGTGAGGGTCAGTTGAAAGTGGCTCAGCAGCGTATCTTTCAAACCATCTGACCTAGCATCAAACCGTCTGCTCCATCAGCTCGAGTTAGCTGGGTAAATGCCAGTGACAACTCTATTCTACCCACAGAGTCACGAAAATGCTCGCGACCATGCTCAACCCAAGTGACCCCAAGGTGCACTAAGCACGATTGGGCAATGATCTTCTGGGGCTGGTATCTCGGACCTAGTGAGAGCTATCGACAAGCTGTCAGGTGCTACAGGATCATGTTTTCAAGGTCTACAATAACCTCTCTCAGTTTTGGGTGATTTAACTTCATTTGCATTTGGCATGGCGATCTTAGTCGATGCCAAAACTTGCAATGAGGGTCAGTTGAAAGTGGCTCAGCAGCGTATCTTTCAAACCGTCTGACCTGGCATCGAACCGTCTGCTCCATCCACTCTAGTTGGCCAGGTAAATGCCAGTGACAACCCCATTCTACCCACAGATTCACGAAAATGCTCACGACCACGCTCGACCCAAGTGATCCCAAGGTGTACTAAGCACGATTGGGCAGCGATCTTCTGGGGCTCGTATCTCGGACCTCGTGAGAGCTATTGACAAACTGTCAGGTGCTACAGGATCATATTTTCAAGGTCTACAATAAATTCTCTCAGTTTTGGGCGATTCAACTTCGTTTGCATTTGGCAAGGCGATCTCAATCGATGCCAAAACTTGCAATGAGGGTCAGTTGAAAGTGGCTCAGCAGCGTATCTTTCAAACTGTCTAACCTGGCATCGAACCGTCTGCTCCATCAGCTCCGGTTGGCCAAGTAAACACCAGTGACAACTCCATTCTACCCATAGAGTCACAAAAATGCTCGCGACCACGCTCGACCCAAGTGACCCCAAGGTGCACTAAGCACGATTGGGCAGCGATCTTCTGGGGCTGGTATCTCAGACCTCGTGAGAGCTATCGATAAACTGTCAGGTGCTACGGGATCATGTTTTCGAGGTCTACAATAACCTCTCTCAATTTTGGGCAATTCGACTTCATTTGCATTTTCCAAGGTGATCTCAGTCGATGCCAAAACTTGCAGTGAGGGTTAGTTGAAAGTGACTTAGCAGCGTATCTTTCAAACCGTCAGACCTGGCATCAAACCGTCTGCTCCATCAGCTCTGGTTGGCCGAGTAAATGCCAGTGACAACCCCATTCTACCCACAGAGTCACGGAAACGCTCACGACCACGCTCGACCCAAGTGACCCCAAGGTGCACTAAGCATGATTGGGCAGCAATCTTCTGGGGCTCGTATCTTGGACCTCGTGAGAGATATCAATAAACTATCAGGTGCTACGGGATCATGTTTTTGAGGTCTACAATAACCTCTCTCAATTTTTGGCGATTCGACTTCGTTTGCATTTGGCAAGGCGATCTCAGTCAATGCCAAAACTTGCAGTGAGGGTTAGTTGAAAGTGGCTCAGCAGCGTATCTTTCAAACCGTCCGATCTGGCATCAAACCGTCTGCTCCATTGGCTCCGGTTGGCTGGGTAAACGTTAGTGACAACCCCATTCTACCCATAGAGTCACGAAAATGCTCGCGACCACGCTCGACCCAAGTGACCCCAAGGTGCACTAAGCACGATTGGGCAGCGATCTTCTGGGGCTCGTATCTCGGATCTCATGAGATTTATTGAGAAACTATCAGGTGCTACGAGATTTTGTTTTTGAGGTCTACAATAACCTCTCTCAATTTTGGGCAATTCGACTTCATTTGCATTTGGCAAGGCGATCTCAGTCGATGCCAAAACTTGCAGTGAGGGTCAGTTGAAAGTGGCTCAGCAACGTATCTTTCAAACCGTCCGACCTGGCATCGAACCATCTGCTCCATCAGCTCCAGTCGGCCGAGTAAATGCCAATGACAACCCCATTCTACCCATAGAGTCACGAAAATGCTCGCGACCACACCCGACCCAAGTGACCCCAAGGTGCACTAAGCACGATTGGGCAGCGATCTTTTCGGTTGTTGGATTCATAGAGGACTGGGACTATATCAGTGAGAAACTCAAGAGCGATTTTCAATACCAAGCTGATGATGCCTTCATGATGCATGATAATGCAGTTCTTTGTGTTGACATCAGTCATGATTCAGAGATGTTGGCTTCAGGTTCACAAGGTGGGAAAATTGAGGAGGACGTGCTCGCAATTGAATCCCAAAATACATATGTATGATGGCTTCGACAAAATATTTATTGGTGTCACTTGCATGAAGCAGTATGTTTGTGGAGAGCCAGAAATGACATGCTCTAGTTATAGCACCAAGCATCCAATCAAAACACAAACACATTAACACTTGTGTTGCAATAAGATCCAGATGGCACTATTCAATAAATTAGTCCCTTCGTGTCTATCTCATGTTTATGAATAGATGTTTGTAAGCCTTTATTGCTTTCAGGTTAAAAGCATTATCATTTATAGTTTAGTTGATTCATTGTAAATCCTGCACGGAGAGTTGTACTCGGATAATTCAAAGGGCGCTTACGCTTCTCAATAGCGAAGTGACCCAACTGTTGGTGTTGGTTGAGTCTTTTTGTTTGGGCTTTAAAGGTCATTTTGTAAGCATTTCTTTCGAAGACAAATCTATTCACCAACAAGAAGTTAAACCTGAAACATAATAAGCTCCATGAACAGGGTATTCCAGAGTAAAGAAAAACAAATGTAACTTCAACAAGATATAATTTAAATCATAATGATAATCATAGTCAAGATATAACTTCACCATTCAATTCCACAAACATGAATAATAAATATGTATATACAAAAGATGACGCAAATATAACATATAAATGAATATGTTCTATATATGTATCAAATGTATCAAAAGTATGTCCATATACAAATATGGCACATGCCATTTCAAAATGTCTACAAAATCAATGTTTTAAGGTGTACAATGTGGCATATATGCCATCTCAAAATGTGCCAAGTGTCATCTCTAAATGACCACAAAACTAAAACTGCATCCTATGTTGTAGGGGGATCATCAAAATGTAGCCTCTTTGAAGAAGTGTTGGGCTATGATTGATCCTGCATAAAAAATGAGTTCAAACCAAAGTTAGATTGCTTACTTTATATGATTTGTACATATATATATATATATATATATAAAATTCATAATTTTCAAACACTAATTTAATTAAAATTATAATTGAATACAAATAAATTTGTACCTGGTCTCTCGATCGCCTACCATGATCAGGTGTCCTAACATAAGTCCTGGGTAGCGAAGGGACCATGCCAACAATACCAACTCTGACCTATAAATATATATTTGCAATAATGAGATTAGTAGACTGGTGCAACATAGAGTAATAAATCTAAAAAATAGGATGATAGCATAATAAAATTACAAATTGATTGAACTAAAATTAAAACTTACATCTGGTGATCCCTCCTCTGGAATAGTGGGCTGGGTCAACAAAGAAATGAAAGATTCTCGTGGGACCTCCCTCACAGTCGAAGTAACCTATGAGAGTAAAAAGATTGTCAATTATATATCAATGTACTTCATCATAGCAACCCTAGTTACAAAATACAAATAACAATATGTAAAATTCTACATACAATCGGGCTATCACTCTGAATCGAGACGCCTGTAACCCTACGCCACCGAACTGGTGTCGAGACATCATCAATAGCCACACCCTATACAATAAAGTGCAAGTAAAATATTTATTACTACACACAAGTGGCATACATATGCATGCATAATTAATCTTAAACAATTAACTACCTTTCCTTTGTCGACACCTGATGAAGGAACCCCTCACGCCCCCCACTAACGTTGGCTGTAGCCTGCAAGAACACAATAAGATGACAATATATATTAGTAAATGTATGAATTTTATTGCTCTAATTGATAGAGATTTAAGCATGTACACCAAATGATATAAAAAAAAACTAATGGGTTCATAATTTATAATATACCGTATAGTCATCAAGGCCAAATGAAATGGCCGAAAGTGTGGACTCATCCACCTGTCTCAGCTCCTCCTGTGTCATCGACTGAACATAAATGGAAAAAATATATATACATAAGTGCATGCAATCATTAAAACTAATCTAAATAAATAAATTATTTTTAAATTAAATAAGTCATGTGACAAATTTATTTATAATGTTTACTCTTACCATATCAACAGGAGTCAATGGCTCTACATGCACCTCCTGAGCACTCTCATGAGATGTAGATGCTCCATGAGGTGTTGCAGCCTTTGCAGTAGCATCTCCTGTATCTCCCTCATCAATATCATGAAACTGATATATATCAGAATCAGTAAGCGGTCCGAGGCACATATGCCTGCACATAATGCACGTATGGGGCTCGCATACATGTGAACTCCGATGAGATGTCGATGCGCCAACAGCATCCACAAGAGGCAACACTGACCTAGTCTGTGTGATCAATTGATCACTCAGTAAATGAATTGCCCTAATAGTCAGTTCAGTAGCCTCTCTAATGATATCAGGATGCTGCACTGAAGGAGGGGGTGCAACATCAGTGGGGGGGACAAAGGTAGTGGCCTTTTGGCGCTGGGAAGATGGCCTAGTCTGAGGAGCTCCTCTGCCTACACCCATGTTGGGCCTCATACTCCAATAATCAACATGTTGACCAAGCACAAACTCAGCATATAATTTTTTAAGGAAATAAAATGGGACCTCCAAATTTCTATGTGGTGGTTTATCAAAAACCATCCACCAGCAATCCCAAAAGTTTGTGCGCATTGCTTCATTTGTGCACCATTTTATTGATAATTTGGGCTTTTTGGGGTCAACTGGTATTCTGGTTTTAGGATCGACAAAAAAGGCAGCTATATCTTCCTTAGTTATATTAAGGGCTATAATCCCATCATGGTCAAGCCCGTCATCAAATTGGTCGTGCATATCATCACGCGAATGAAGAGCAGCATTATGTTGCTGCATGAGTGTGTCAATATTTCCAACAATTGTATTTAGTGTGGTAAGCATGGGAGCTAATGTAGGTATATTTTGATACGTGTTTTGGAAACCTCGTATTGTGTTCAAATTTTCTTCTATCAAATCTTGTAAAGATTTAGGGTTTAGATATGGGGGATTGTTTTTGGGATTGTTATTTGGAGGGTTATTTTCTTCATTGTTGTCAGCCATGCCTGATTAAATAAAAAACAAATCTAAGTTTCAAATATTATTACAAATATAAATACAAAACCCTATTTTAAAAAAAAGCACTACATTTACAATGAAAATGAAATAAATTAATAAAAATATACAATTAACTACTTACCAAATATGCTTGAAGTCAAATTTGACATTTCGAATATCAGGTATCCGAAAATATATCGGGTATCAGAAAATCGCGGCTAGAAAATGATAAAATCGCGCTAGGAAATGAAGAATAGGGCTCGCGGGTGCGGGATATATGCCACAGTTATCGGGTACCCGATTAGGAATGTGCTTTGGTGGCAGGCTTGCCTAGGTGTACTGACACCCAGGCCTACTAAAAAGTCAACAAGCGCTTTCATGCGCTTTTGGACAACTGAAAAGTGAATATTTTTCACATCGCCACTTTTTGGCCCCTCATCTTCTTGCACATACCCTTTGATTCCATTCATTCCACTTTCTATTACATACTCTTCATCGTTTCTCAACATTCTCTAAACTACTACCACTACTTCTCGGGTTCAAGAAAAGTGTAGATAAAGAGCTTCAAAAGAAGATAACCCGGTAACTAACCCACAACCAACTCGATAACATAACTAACTCTGAACTTAACTAACTCTTTCTAATTTCTCTCACCGATTAGAGTAAACATATAAGCTAAACTAGTAAATATGTTGTGGAGTTGGCAACATAGTTGTCAACTTCACGATCACACAAACCTTATATTTATTAAATCAAAATGCTTACATCTACCCAATTAATAACCATTAAAAATACTAAGACTCTACCCAACCATTACATTATTCAAAATAACCATTTAAAATGGCTGTAGAATCATGGACCTATGAAATGATCAGAGTTCCCGGATGCGCCTGCATCATGCTCCCCAAGACAAAAGAATTCAAGTCCCTTTGAATTAGCCTTCTTTCGAGTCTTCCAGTTCAAGTGCATCATTCGGTGAACCCCTGTAAAAATAAATATAGTCTCCCATATCTCGTACACCTACTCTCCAGAGGAAAAAATAGATCCCAAAATCAAATCTGCAAAGTACAATGCTAAATCATAGGTATCAACAATAATAGGCATCACCACACATGCGTCTTGCACACCTGCACCAAATAAAACAAACATTTCTCCTCCATGAATCTGAATACTGGATTGATCCTTTAAAGGAATCAAAACTTCACCTCCATATCCAGCAATAGAAAAAAATTCTTCATTGTGAACTATTGCCATGCTATCATTCATGTTCACCAAAACTAATGTCTTTTCATGTAAGATCTCCTCATCTGCCATTTGATCATCGCGAACCATGTCCTCAAGCTTTTCTAGTATCAAATTACCACTACCCAAATCAACAATTGTTTCAGCATCTTTGTCTTCAACTGGAACCTTCTCAACACAAGGCTCGTCTTCAACTTGCTGCACTTCACGAGCATCGATTGTCTGTTCGTGTCCTTCCAATGGACAACTCTTCTCCTTCATTTCTGCTTCTTCAAATGTTATCTGGGCTTCAATCAATTCAAGTATTGCTTGATCTCATTTGTCCATCATATCTAACTTCATTTCATATGCCATTAAGTCTTCTTCCATCTTCTTTTTTCTTGCTTCCTCTTTTCTCTTTTCTATTTCTTCTTTCTTTTTCTTTTTCTCTTGCACTTCCTCATACATAATCCATGCATCTAATTTGAATAATACCTGTGACATCTCTTCCTTTCCCTCCATTATTGTAACTTGTTACCGATCCAGCACTTCTAAATGCTCGTGAAGGATGCAAAACCAATTGATCAAGTTGGATTTGGTTTCCCCCAAAATCACTCAAAAATGGGTACTCAACACCAAGAAAAATAATCCGACAATTTATCTGCAAGAACTTTTGAAAAGAATACTCAAAAATCAAACATGATTCAGCACTACTAGGTCCTAGTGTGATTTCCACCTATCACACGCTCAAGAGCTTCCACCTATCATCGTTATGCTAAAATTTGAGAGCAACCAACATATCAAGAATTCAAGCAAATATCAAAGAAACAATGAAGGAATATATGTTCTTTGATATGGTAATATTGTTTATCATTTTCTTTTACGCATACATCTTAAGCTTTATTGAGCATGTGTGAGTGTGAATTTGGATCTTGCATTGCATTGTTCCATTTTATTTACACTTACATTTTCATCCTTCACATATATGTTAAATTAATTACATATCAGAGCTACTAGAGTTAGCTGTTGATTATGGAGCTATTGCATCGCCTGGAAATAGACCTAAGGCAATACTAGACACACTCCTCTAATAACTAGGACTGGTATCATAGTTTATGCAATCATTTATAAATCTCAACATCACCCAAATCTATGACTTTTAAACAGTAAACTTCTGCTACAGCAGTACACCCTTATAATAATAATAGTCATTAATAATCATTAATGATTACGAAAGAAATTAATTCTTTAAATATTCATATGAATTTATGAAGGGTGCACATTAAATAACTTCTTATTGCCTTCATACAAATCCACAAAGGCTGCAGCTGAGCTTAAGCATCCCAAAAGTGAACCGCAAATGAGCTCAAATAAGACACTAATAACACTTTTTAATAGACATTTTTTATAAAAAAAAATTTAGTATTGGTCTCAATTTCGACCTTTGCACATAACTAATTTCGACCACAATGCCATACATTCGACCAATAGTATGGTCGAAATTGAGACCATTGGACCAAAAAAAAAATGGCAGTTGGTGGATAACTAGACCAGTCATATGGTCTCAATTTTGACCATTGGACCAAAACAATCGACTACAATGTCATACATTCGACCAATAGTATGGTCGAAATTGACACTATTGCACAGTCGAAATTGAGACCATTTCATGGTCTCAATTTTGACCATTGGACCAAAAAAATGACGGTGATTTTTCCAGATTGCTGCAGTCGAAATTGAGACCAATACTATGGTCGAAATTTTGACCAATAAGAAATATGTAGAGAATTCGACGAAAAAAGAACGATGAAAGTTTTAGTCGTAGATTCGACCAATTATTGTCGAAAATTCGACTAATTCTCGTTGAAATTTAAGGTAAAATTTACTAGTGGGGTTCACCATAATGGTATGATAATTAGGTGGATTGTTGATGTCACCACTCTTATAAAGAGGAATAACAACGTTGGTGGTCCACTCAGTAGGAAAGCTGCCCTTTGTGACCATGTTGAAGAAATCTTTGATGTGTGGAGCTAAGAGTTCCACTCCCCACTTCAAAAATTTTGTCTACAACCCATCGATATTTTTTGCTTTACCATTTGCCAGCTTCTTTATACCCAGTTTAATGTCCTCAATAGAAAATAACTCAGCTGAAGTAATAATCCACCCTATTTGGCCTTCCGTGTAACAGATTCACATATTCCAACCATTGAGTATCTATGATGTTATTTTCTACTTGTTTTCTCTTTTGCTGCAATTCTCTCCAAAAACCCTTAGGATTATGTTTCTCTAAAGAAATTAACTCTTTCCTTCAAGCAGTCACATAACCTTCCTTTTTCGCTTTTATCAGTTGTCTGTATGGGTAAGTGTTTTCTTTGTTAGATTCCCCTTTTTAAGAAATCTTTTTGCTGCCTTGCATTAGCTGGAAAGGTGTTCGATACACCCCTTATACCAGAAGTTAGCTGGAAAGGTGTTCGATACACCCATCCTTGGTCTAGATCTCTTACACTCCCTTGGGGCACTATCAATTATTGGAACCAGCAAATGAGTTTTGATTTTTAAGGCAAATGAGTTTTGATTTGTCACTGCTTTGTGTAGCTCTGGAGATTTGTCAGTTACTCAAAAGAGGGAAGTAGGGCACGCAAACTATTCAACAGAGTGTAGTAAAGAGGTGAGTACATGTAGACTGCAATGATCACAAGAAATGCATAAAATGGATTTGTTCAAAAGGGCATTCGAAACTTTCAAGCAAATGCAATTGTCAGGCTTAAAGCCGAATTTTATAACCTTCTGCCCGCAACTTCCCATCGTGAACCATAATGAGATCTATGGAACGCAGCGTATACATGCACCATTGCATATTGATACGGAGGTTTTCTCAGATATTGCAGTTTGAAATGCGCTTCTAGACATGCACGTGCGATGTGAAATCATATAATTGCTTGACGGAATCCTTCAACGAAATGCAAACGTATAGACAGTACATGTAAATTGTGGAACCACAGCCGACGCATCTGATTTGTTTGACAGAATGCCTCGGAGGAAACGCGGTCTCATGAAATCCAATGATTGCAAGCAAATGCAATTGGCCGGTGTAATACCTATTCGCCACCTTCTTCAACATCATCCCTGCCTATGCAAAATGGAAGCTCCGAGCAGGTTACAGACATGCATCAGAGTGTAATAGTAGGGAGGTTTTTATCGGATATCATAGTTAGGAATGCTCATATTGACATGCACACACGATGTGGAATCTTAGGTAATGCACCAGAGTTGTTTGACAAAATGTCTCACGGAGAAGTCATTTTGTGGAGCGCATGGCTACAAAGATTCATACAAAAATTTGATGCGTTGAACAGTTTTAAGAAACTTCAAGAGAATAACATCGATATCGATCACAGCATGAAGAGCGATTTTTGTCAGTTAGTAGACTTGGATTGACATGGCTGATATGCGTAGAAGGAAAAAAAACATGGAAGGTGTTTGAATTGTTCGTGCAGAAGCATAGTCGAGCCATCGTGATTTGTTGAATGGGCTTTAGAAGTTCTCAAGCGAATGAAATTGTTGAAAGTAATGCCAAATTCCACACGTCCTCCCAAACAGCACTAACTAGCAGTGTACGCTTTTGTGTGTGTAAGTGTGAGCTGATAGGAGATGTGATTTTGCCATTAAAAATGCTGAAAATATTTAGAGCACGAAAAGAGCCATTTCCCTTGTACATATGTTTTTCCTCATAAAACACCTCCATTCACAGAATTTTATTGAGTAATGATAGGAAATTATGATATTGCTATCAAGATTCAAGTGTGTAGGTTTTTGAGTCAAACTCATTGACCCATGATTCATGAGTAGTGGTTCACAAAAACCCATGTCTCATGAGAATGAATGGAACACTTAATATTCATTACATCTTGGTACTCATTACATCTAGGTGATGCTCACAAAGGTGAAGCGTTGAGACTTCCCGGGAGGTCACCCATCCCAGTACTACTTTAGCTCGAGCACGCTTAACTATTAAGGTTCTTCCATGGTTAAGCCCACTCTGCTTGCAAACCCACTTGCAAAACCTTTAGCAAGTGTTGTGTCTTGTGAACCATTCATTAGAAATCCCCTTGAACTCACCAATTGATAAATAGGCGATATTTTCCGCAACAAGTCAAATTATGATATTGCTATCAGTATTCAACTATGTAGGTTTTTGAGTCAAATTCATTGACTAATGTTTCATGAGTAGTGGTTCACAAGAACCCATCTCTCATGAGAATGAAAGGAACACTTAGCATTCATTACATCTAGGTGATACTCACAAAATTGAAGCACCAAAACTTCCTAGGAGGTCACCCATCCCAATACTACTCCAACTTGAGTGTGCTTAACTACATAGTTTCCTCCATGGTAATCCCACTCTACTAGCAACCCCACTTGTAAAACCTTTAGCAAGTGTTGTGCCTTATTAACCGTTCATTAGAAAGCCCTTTGAGCTCTCCAATCGATAAGTAGGATATAATTTCCACAACAAGTCAAATTATGATATTGATATTAGGATTCAACTGTGTAGTTTTTTTATTCAAAATCATTGACCCATGTTTCATGAGTAGTGGTTCACAAGAACACATCTCTCATGAGAATGAATGGAACACTTAGCACTCATTGCATCTAGGCGATGCTCATAGAAGTGAACCACTAGGACTTCCTGGGAGGTCACCCATCCCTGTACTACTCCATCTTGAGCACGCTTAACTATTGAGCTTCCTCCGCAGTTAAGCCCACTCTACTTGCAACCCCATTTGCAAACCTTCAACAAGTGTTGTGCCTTATGAATCACTCATTAGAAAGCCCCTTGAGCTCACTAATTGATAAGTAGGAGATATTTTCCATAGTAAGTCAAATTATAATATTGTTATTGGGATTCAACTGTGTAGTTTTTTAGGTCAATCTCATTGATCCATGTTTCATGAGTAGTGGCTCACACGAACCCATATCTCATGAGAATGAATGGAACACTTAGCACTCATTGCATCTAGGTGATCGTGACGAAGGTGAAGCATAGGGAATTCTCGGGAGGTCACCCGTCCTAGTACTACTCCAACTCGAGTGCGCTTAACTAAAAAGTTTCATCCATGGTTAAGCCCACTTTGCTTGCAACCCCATTTGCAAAAACTTTAGCAAGTGTTGTGCCTTATAAACCATTCATTAGAAAGCCTCTTGAGCATCACCTAGATGCAATGAGTTCTAAGTGTTCCATTCATTCTCATGAGAGATGGGATCTTATATGAACCACTATTCATGAAACATGGGTCAATGAGTTTGATTTGAAAAAAACTACATAGTTCTTTATTAAGGAAAAAATAGGTTTTGAAGGGACCCGAAACCCTTTAGAAAATGATTGCTTGAGATAAACCACGAAAGCCCATCAAAACAAAAAAGAATGGAACCAAGACCTGAGTATGGGTTTTACCAGCAGACTCCCACAACCTGAAACAATACCTGCACAAGAAAGCCAACATGCAGCCAAAAGCCAAAGACATGCCCAAAGAAACTCCAACCAATCACCCACAACTAGGAACCATCAAGATTTGTCTTTAGCACCTCCCTTATGGGAATGTAGAGTCATATCAAAAGAGGGCATAGATGTCTTAGATTTCTTTCCTCCCACAATAATCCAGCCCTCTTTCACCTTAGTTGTAGCCTCCTGCCAAACCAATGAGTCCAATGTTGGAGCATCACCATCCTGAGAAAGAAGGTCAGTGACACCTACCATCTCAGAGGCAACTTCACAATTTTTCCTTCAACACATAGAACCAGCTAGGGAGCTACCAGGATTGATAACTCTGGCACAATTAGAGGATGTAGAGACGAGGTGCATATTCCCACACACACCCGAAGAAACAACTGGAGAGACATGAGACAACGAACCAACCTCCACAACTACACCTGCCTGAGAAGAAACCTTAATAGCTGTCTGAGGTACACTAGCCTCAACAATCCCACCAATAGTAGTTGGAACAACTTGAGATGAAGAAGGATGGCATTGAGTCCTATGCAACCACCTGGGCAAAACTCCTTTGGGTTTCAGGAATCTTCTCAACCGTATAGTGTTGAACTGAAGCACCTTTCCACCACGAGGTAGATATTTTCTTTTTCTCTAATCCACATTGAGCTGCCACATGACCGGTTTTAAAACATCTTCTACATCTGAAGGGAATCCCTTCATAGTCCAAAGTTTGGATATAAAAAAACTATATAGTTAAATCCTGATAACAATATCATAATTTGACTTGTTATGGAAATTATCTCCTACTTATCAATTAGTGAGCTCAAGGGGTTTCTAATGAATGGTTCACAAGGCACAAAATTTGTTGAAGGTTTTGCAAATGGGGTTGCAAGCAAAGTGTTCTTATCTAGGAGGGAACTTCGTAGTTAAGTCTGCTTGAGCTGGAGCAGTACTAGGATAGGTGACCTCTCGAGAAGTCCCAGTGCTTCACCTCTATGAGCATCACCTAGATGCAATTAGTGCTAAGTGGCGCTCCATTCATTTTGATGAGAGATTGGTTGTTGAGAACCACTACTCATGAACACATGGGTCAATGAGTTTGACTCAAAAAACTACATAGTTGAATCCTAGTAGCACTACCATAATTTGTCTTGCTATGGAAAATATCTCCTACTTATCAAATGATAGGAAGTGTTAAATGAAATCAAGATCCCTACAACTATTTAATATAATAATTATATATACAAATACATTATATTATAATGCTTACATTAAAATTTCATGCCACATGAAGAGTGAATTGTGATGAGGGCAAGTGTGTAGGAAACCCTTACAATATATATTCTAAACATTTTTTTAATATCACCTACAATTTCATTTTGACTACATAAAAATGAAAATGAAGGATGATATAAGAGGTAGTTATAACAATTCAAAAAAAGTTAATAATACAGATAGTGTTGATTAATTGCTTCTTGATAGCGTATAAGATTTTTCATCCAAAGATGAAGCCTTTGTGGATGAGGAAATGAACATAAAACACCCAATTTCACTACTAGAGGACAATTTCTAAGTAGGTAGAATCAACTGTAAGTACCTAAAATGTAGTGTTAAGGAATGGAAAGCAAGCTAAACATTCAACAAAACAAACCAGATAAACACTTATGCTAAGACCAAAGATTTAGCTTAAACTAAAACCAAAAGCAATGCAAACCTTCCTTGTTGAAGAAATGTTGTCCAAATGATGGAAATATGTGTGCTCAAATGCTAATGCTCAAGCTTCAATGGAGATTTTGGTATTATAATGGTAGCTTGGTAGTTTTTAGGCTCTCAAACTAGCATTATAACTTTGCATAAAAGATGGATGAAAATGAAGGAGAAGGAGCTTCAATTTAAAGGCAAATGGGAGGTGAATGGACGGTCAAGATGCAAACTTGAGGAAGGGTTGAGATGCATCCAAGAGAGAGCACATAGATTGTGCTTTCTCAAATGCATAGCATTGTGACAAGTGTCACAATGGGGGAGGATGAGAGGAGAGGCCAAATCCTTGAGGAATGTGACCATTTTGGAAGGTGCGAGAGGGGACAAGTGTGTAAGATATGTGTAAGAGACTTTATGATTTGGCATTGGAGGATGCAGTGATGTGACATGAGGGTTGACTTGTGTTGGCTTAGCATTTATTAATCTTTGGATTATGGTTGTGCAAATGTTTAAGGGGTGATTAGCTTTGGATTAAAAGGTAAGTGGGGGATTAGGAGGATGTGATTGGAGGAGAGAGAATAAGTGGAGGGTTAGATTAGCTAATCATGGGTCATTAGCTAATTGACGAGGATTAGCATGGATTTTAGAATTAAATATTTTATTTAATTCCAAGTGGGAGGAAAAAGAGGTTTATGAATTAATTTAATTAGATAAGTGTATCCATTTAAATTAATAGAAGAATAGGGATTTAATTAATTATCAGACTATAGGTTTGTCATTTAGATAATTAATTAGACTATAGTTAATTAATTAAATTAATTAACTAGGAGATGACATAAATTAATCAAATAATAATATTTAATTAATAAGATGTCATAGGAGAAGACTAAATAAGATTACTAAATAATGTAATCAAATTTAGGTGTCTACCTTTTACTATTTATGATCATTCTGGTGTATGTTGTTATTTTTATTAACTAGGTATCTGAATTAAAGGGACTTAGTATGTTCAAGCTGAGAAACCTTTTTTACATGATGCAGTGCCTTGATAAATTAGTGAACATAATGGTTTGAGAATTGACTGACAAATTGTCTATTATGTTCACTAATCTAACCATTTCAAAATGATGTTGTTTGAAAGCTTAACAGATTATTTTGCAGAAAAGAGTTGACTGGTTTTCACATTCAGTCATAAAAAAAAGATGCAGATCAAGCTGAAATTTCAAGATAAAGTGCTACAGGAAGTGCCAATATTGCAAACAGTCAAGGATCAAATCACATAATGCAGTTTCATGATCACTAGTATTTCTCATCTTTGGTACAAATTCAAATAAATCATTGTTATTGTTGATTACAAAAAGAATGCTACAGTATTGTGTTAAAAAATAATCATTAAAATGTTTACAAAATCTATCTTTGAATGTCACGAGCCCGTGCTCAAACTTCATTGATAATAGTCAAATATTTTTACATCTTGTTGCATTTCTTTTAAATTCAGGTAATGCATTAGAAGAGAATTATATTTAAGCCTGGTAATTTGTGCTAGTAAGTCTTAGAATGTTCTTTGTTTTCAGCATTGAGTACTTGACAGTGACTGTGCTTATTCATCAAAGTGATTGTACTAGTAAATGTGAGTTCTTATTATTTATTTTTGGCTAAGACTTATGGAGCTGACATGAGGTGAAAAGGAAATGACAATGGTTGTGAAAATAAAGTGACTGATAAAATTACTGACAGTGATTGTGCAATGTGTTAGCACCATGCAAAAATTTCATGGCTCTAGCCCTTTTCTTCTGGTCTCTGCATCGTTTTCCATGTCTCTGGCTAAAGCCCTAAGGAGAATATTCAAAAAACTAGCCATTACATTCAAAATACCCTTTGTAATGCCCTGGCCCTATTCTATTTTAAAGTTACTTTTTCGGGCCACTTAAAACCTTTGTGTGCATGTGCTTTATATTTTTGGTCGGCCCCCGCTTAAATTTTTCTTAAGTTTTTACCCCCGTCGGCCTTTAATTTTTCCTATGGTCCCTGGCGCTTAATTATTTCCCTAAGCCTAAGTCATGTGCCTTAATATTTCTATGTTTCGGCTTGATATTTTGCGGGCGCAGTCTTTCTGACATATTTTCAATCTGACAGTTGTCGTTAAAGCGCAAAGGATTTGTCAGAGCTATGCGATGTTAAGACGGTCGTTGATTCCCCTTTATGACACAGCATTTCAAACTGTGGGTCCAAGGTGACACGTAGGTACATTTGGCGGCTTCTCATTGGTCCATGTATCAGTTCAGTGGCAATTGTCAGTGGGACCTGGTTTCCGAGTTTGTCAGAGGGTCCTTACATTGTCAGTTGATCGACAATTAGCATAAGTTCTCATGGGATTTGTCAGAGTTTTGAGATCTTACGCCAGCCGTCGATGTTACTTTATTCTCAAGCGGCAGTATAAAGGTGGGTCTGATTGCCAAACGGTTTTTATGTGCCACGGTGTGCTGATTTGTCATTATTTGATTGGTCCACGTAGTGTGACTGGGCATGTTGTCAGTGGGGCCGAGGATTTCCAAATTTCAGTAGGTTCTGACAGTGACAGAGCATCGATGGTCGGCATGTAATCTGATGGGTTTTTTCTGACACATGCGAACTTAAGACAGCTGTTGAGCTCTTCTGGTGTCAGAGGGTTGTCAGAGCAGGGTAAGATTCTTCATCCGACGGTTGTCTCATGATCTGGAAGAATCTTGAAGGTCTATGTGAAGATGAGACAACCGTCGATCTTCTTGATGCGGGCCCATTAAAATTTTCTCAGTCTTTTGGAAGTCCTGATAAAGTGTTTGGCGATTCTGACAATGTTCAAGGGTTTTCACTCATTCGCAAAATAAAACCGCGGTATTCTAAAAGGTCTGCGATCCAACAAACAAGCATTCACGTAATAGATAAATAATTTGGCAAAGGCATAAAGTATTCTACAAATGGTCGATTCCCTTCAGTCGCTAGGTCGCGGGGTTAAGCGGTGAGTTAGTTTTTCGTCTCACGAATAAGAAAATGCCTTGTCGCGTAGTCGCCAAATGTAACCAGGATTCCTATAAAAGTTAAAGTCATAAAGCTCGCGAAATAAAGAGATCTAACGGTTGTGATATAAAGATAGCTCAAGTTTAAATATTGATTGCTGATATGTTGCAGACGCCATGAATGTGACCGTTGAGATTCAAATTCAAATTTTTTTAGGGTTTCCAGCGACAGAAAGGACTAATTTTAATTGCTTTTGAGGCCAAATTTGATTTTTTTGGTGGCGCCGGTGGTTGTAGTGTGGTCCAGGGTTTTCCATGATCATCTACAGGGGTTTGTACCATGTTCTTTGTGCTCAAGGTGTGTTTGCAAGTGGCCGATTTGACTAGTTTTCATGGCAATTCCTTGTTGTTTTATACTGTTCTCGCAAATTTTGATGATTGCAAATCTGTTTGAGATTCATTTTCTCTGGGTTACCTGTGTTTCTTCCCCTGCAATAACTTCTGATGTAAATTTTGATTGGTTGGGTAGTTGAAACCCTTACCCTAGTCATCTGAAGCTTAATGCATCCTCTTTGAGGATTCCAAGGTGACTAGTGGTATAAGTAGTGAAATGTTTTAATTTTTAAGGGTTCCTTCTTTTGCAATTTTGAGGAGAACTGGTTCCATGAAGGGTCCTTTTCCTGTAGATTTTCTCTACTTCTCTACATATAGGGTGTTCTTTCTTCCTTTGTTGGTTCAGAGAATATGATATGTATTGTAATTGATTTGTCTTATGTATGAGGATTCGGTATATTATTATTGTTACCAAGCTATCTCCATTTGAATCTTGAATTCATTAATCATACATCAAGGGTGTTTGATTTTTCTATTTGCATTTCCCATGTGTTTGCAAGTGGAGTTGTCTTCGCAGAGATAACTGGTTTAGGATTAGTTTTCATGTATGTATGAGCTGAGGTGTCAAAGATATGTCATGTTTGTCTTCCAGTGGATGTTGGTTAATGTATTATCTATTTATAGGTCTCTTCTAAGGGGAGGGTTAAAATCCTTTGGGTGGGTAATAACATACTTGAATACACAGGTGGGTTGTTAAAGTGAGGTTTGGTCATGGTGTGTGATTGATGTTAGGCATCAACACATTGAGTATTTTGTCTTCTTGTTTCATAGTTGTCTATTGCAATAGGGTATTTGACTCTGTGGCCCGTTGGACAAGGCATTGGTCTATGAGGGACTTAGGACATCTCAGGGGTCCTTTAAACCCATCTCTAAACCATTTACATTCAGTTCCACCCTTTCCCTTTCATGTTGTTAGTATAGGTCTCTGGTTTTCATACCCATTCTGTGCAAATAGGGCTATTGCATAAGAATTGGTTTCATTGGGGTACAGGATACCTAGAAGGGTTTTAAGACTATTCCACAATAATCCATCTGCAAGCCTATTGTTTATCATGAGGTGTCTTGAGTGTGCAGATAAGGCAATACCCACCTAAGTGATGTGGAGCTCAAAGAAGAAGGAGGATGTTCTCTATCCTCATCAATTGGACTGTTTTCTTGTCAAACTTGAGTGCCTAACCTGAGATTCAAGTCCACCTATTGATTCAAGTTTGGTCCTGCAAGGGAAAGCTCCAACAGATTGGCGACTCCGCTAGGGAAAAAATAAAAGATAGCAAGTTTAAGATGTCCAATTCCTTGCTTTGCTAAATCATCCCAGAGTCTGGTTAAAAGATCAAAGAGTCAAAAGTACAAAACATAATTATAAAATCTTCTCACTAAGTGTTGAGTGGTGGCTCTGATTTCTCTATTTGATCAATGCATCTTCCAATTAACAGTGCACGTTTACTTGGTGGAGTTTTGTGTTGATTGGAAGAAGAAACAAGAACAAGTGCATTACTTTCCTCTCTAAGAAGGTGGTGACACTACACAGCAAAGAACCTGATGGAGCTTCAGGGTGAGCTCTAGATCTACCCTGCCTTCCAGTCAACAAAGTCTTCAACTACAAAACTCTCATGTATTTCTCAAATATCTGAAATGTCTCCTTATTAAGTGATCAAGCACTAAGAAAAGGATAAGGTGTGAGTAGAGGTTTGCATACTTCAAGTTTTCAGTTGCATCTCTACAAAATTGTATGGAAGTATTGCATTAAGTTTGATGGGTAAGCTTAAGGAGGAACTTACTTTCCTTGAGCAGGGCATCCTTAGGGATTGCATGTCATTGATGAGATTGAAAGTAGGATGCAGAAGGGATCTATCCATATCTCTTTTCTATGATAGATTTTGGGATGTATATAATGAGCTTCCTGATGATGTTGAGTTTTTGAAATCTAAGTTCATTGGTTTATTCTTGGATCTTTGTTTTCATGAGTCAATCAGTTGGTCAGATGAATTATGGGAAGAGTATTATATATATGTCAGAGATTGGATACTTAGTGATGACAGCCTTGTGCTTGAGGATACACTTGGGGTTATGTCCAAAAAGGCTAAGAACTGGCAGTTAATGGGGGACAGGAGGTTGATGGCATTGGCTTCTCTTTATGTTGATCATGAGGAAACTAGTAGTTCTAATGTTGCTTCTCATTATGCGGAAAGTGTTGACTATGAGGCTGATTTTGAAGTCAGTGCATATGAGAGTGTTGAAGATGGATCTGAGGTTGATAATATTTCCATTTTGTCTGCAGATTTTTCTTCTTTTCAATATCAGGATTCTTTCTTCTTGTCCCGGTTTGATGATGTTTTGTGTGAAGGGCAGAGTATTCAGTATGATGCAGATGATGATTCCTGTAGTTATTGTTTCACACAAGATGATCTAAGGCTAGAAATGTGTATCCTTGTTCCTGACAAGGATGATATTTGCAACATTAAGGGTGAGGCTGAGGAAGATGATATCAAGGCCCAAAGTCCATTGAGCAGTGAAAGGATTTCATCACTCTTGGCTGAAGAATTTCAAAGGTATGCACCTGTTATGGATTTTGATTTGTAGCTCCCTTATGATATATCCTTTGACACTAATAATGAGGCCAGTGTTCAAAGTGATCTTGATGACTCATACATACTAGAGCTCCCCTCATGTAATGACTTTGCAAAAGAAGAGGTTGAAGGGCATGACAGTGTGTTCTCCTGTCATAGGAATTCTATTGATGAACAAGTTCCTTGTTCAAACCCTTTTCCTTCTTTTGATAAATATGATAATGATGGTGATAGTATTGAGGACCTTGTCCTCAATAATTGGGACAAAATTTTTTTTGATACACGTGACTATGCAGATCAGATGTCCTACTGTCACAAAATTTATGAAATTAACCTTCACTTGGTTCATAATTTAGTTCATGATGACATCAGGGAGGAACCAAGTTGCTTAGTGGCTGAAGCAATTCATGAAGGCAAATCGAAGGATACATGTCCTTTTCAGCCAGGTAATTATATGGTAATGCATGATAATCAATATGTAACATTTTCTAATGTATTACTTGATCCTTTTATTGTTTCCAGTCATCATGAAGAAGTGAGTGATGTTCCTTACTTCTTGGAATATGAATTTGAGTATGGTAGTTGTGACTGGAAGGACATGGGTAGTGATCAGTACTTTTTTTTTTCTTCTGCCCATGGTTACTCACATATGTTGGCAACGAGATGGTCAAGATAATTTCAGGTGTTTGGCCACATATGTAGATGAGAATCAGATTTTTGATTCAGGAGGGGCATTGATTTTCTTTTGGTGGCCTGGGGCCACTGAATAAAATTGTATAATTTTTGTAAAAAATTGTAAATACTTGTACAGTTTTCTTTCCCTTTCCTGTTTCCTGCTTTCTTGTTCGGTTGTCAGTTTTTGTGAAGGTCCCTATTTTTGTTTTGTGGGTTGTCTGCTATCCCAGAGATCTGAATTCTTGCATGGGCACTAGTTACCCATCATACCCATACAGAGCCACTATTAGCACCATGCAAAAATTTCATTGCTCTAGCCCTTTTCTTCTGGTCTCTGCATCATTTTCTATGTCTCTGGCAAAAGCCCTAAGTGGAATATTCAAAAAACTAGCCGTTACATTCAAAATACCCTTTGTAATGCCCTAGCCTTGTTCTATTTTAAAGTTACTTTTTCAGGCCACTTAAAACCTTTGTGTGCACGTGTTTTATATTTTTGGTCAGCCCCCGCTTTAATTTTTCTGAAGTTTTTACCCCGGCAGCCTTTAATTTTTCCTATGGTCCCTGGCGCTTAATTATTTCCTTAAGCCTAACTCTCATGCCTTAATATTTCCTATGTTTCGGCTTGATATTTCTCGGGCCTAGTCTTTCTGAGAGATTTTCAATTTGATGGTTGTCGTTAAAGTGCAAAGGATTTGTCAGACCTATGTGATGTTAAGATGGTCGTTGATTCCCCTTTATGACATGGCATTTTAGACTGTGGGTCCAAGGTGACACATCGGTACATTTGGCATCTTCTCATTGGTCCATGTATCCGTTTGGTGGCAGTCGTCAGTGGGACCTAGTTTCTGAGTTTGTTAGAGGGTCCTGACATTGTCACTTGATCGATGATTGGTGTAAGTACTCATGAGATTTGTCAGAGCTTTGAGATCTTACGCCAGCCGTCGATGTTACTTTATTCTCAGGCGGCAATATAAAGGTGGGTCTGATTGCCAGATGGTTTTTATGTGCCACGGTGTGCTAATTTGTCATTATTTCATTGGTCCACATAGTGTGACTGGGCATGTTGTTTGTGGGGCTGAGGATTTCCAAATTTTAGTAGGTTCTAACAGTGACAGAGCATCGATGGTCAGCGTGTAATCTGATGGGTTTTTTCTTACACATGCGAACTTAAGATAGTCTTTGATCTCTTCCGGTATCAGAGGGTTGTCAGAGCAAGGTAAGATTCTTCATCCTTCGGTTGTATCATGATCTAGAAGAATCTTGAAGGTCTATGTGAAGATGAGACAACCGTCGATCTTCTTGATGCGGGCCCATTAAAATTTCCTCAGTCTTTTGGCGGTCCTACTAAAGTGTTTGGCGATTTCGACAATGTTCAAGGGTTTTCGCTCATTCGCAGAATACAACGGCGGTATTCTAAAAGGTCTGGCGATCCAGCGAACAAGTGTTCGCGTAATAGATAAATAATTTGGCAAAGGCATAAAGTATTCCGTGAATGGCCAATTCCCTTTAGTCACCAGGTCGCGGGGTTAAGCGGTGAGTTGGTTTTTCATCTCATGAATAAGAAAATGCCTTGTCGCGTAGTCGCCAAATGTAACTAGGATTCCTATAAAAGTTAAAGTCATAAAGCCTGTGAAATAAAGAGATCTAACAGTTGCGATATAAAGATAGCTCAAGTTTAAATATTGACCACTGATATGTTGCAGGCGCCATGAATGTGACCGTTGAGATTCAAATTCAAATTTTTGAGGGTTTCCAGCCATAGAAAGGACTAATTTTAATTGCTTTTGAGGTTGAATTTGATTTGTTTGGTGGCGCCGGTGGTTGTATTGTGGTCCAGGGTTTTCCGTGATCATCTATAGGGGTTTGTACCATGTTCTTTTTGCTCGAGGTGTGTTTGCAGGTGGCCGATTTGACTAGTTTTCATGGCAATTCCTTGTTGTTTTGTATTGTTCTCGCAGATTTTGATGATTGCAAATTTGTTTGAGATTCATTTTCTTCGAGTTGCCTGTGTTTCTTCCCCTGCAATAACTTCTGATGTAAATTTTGATTGGTTGGGTAGTTGAAACTCTTACCTTAGTCATCTGAAGCTTGATGCATCCTCTTTGAGGATTCCAAGGTGACTAGTGGTATAAGTAGTGAAATGTTTTAATTTGTAAGGGTTCCTTCTTTTGCAATTTTGAGGAGAACTAGTTCCATGAAGGGTCCTTTTCCTGTAGATTTTCTCTACTTCTCTGCATATAGGGTGTTCTTTCTTCTTTTGTTGGTTCAGAGAATATGATATGTATTGTAATTGATTTGTCTTATGTATGAGGATTCTGTATATTCTTACTGTTACCAAGCTATCTCCATTTGAATCTTGAATTCATTAATCATACATCAAGGGTGTTTGATTTTTCTGTTTGCATTTACCATGTGTTTGCAAGTGGAGTTGTCTTCGCAGAGATAACTAGTTTAGAATTAGTTTTCATGTATGTATGAGCTGAGGTGTCAAAGATATGTCATGCTTGTCTTCTAGTGGATGTTGGTTAATGTATTATCTATTTATAGGTCTCTTCTAAGGGGAGGGTTAAAATCCTTTGGGTGGGTAATAA
Source organism: Chamaecyparis obtusa (assembly GCA_027943335.1). Taxonomy (NCBI): domain Eukaryota; kingdom Viridiplantae; phylum Streptophyta; class Pinopsida; order Cupressales; family Cupressaceae; genus Chamaecyparis; species Chamaecyparis obtusa. The sequence goes on from BSBK01007458.1 coordinate 107,727, forward strand.
CATACTTGAATACGTAGGTGGGTTGTTAAAGTGAGGTTTGGTCATGGTGTGTGATTGATGTTAGGCATCAACACATTGAGTATTTTGTCTTCTTGTTTCATAGTTGTCTATTGCAATAGGGTATTTGACTCTGTGGCCCATTAGACAAGGCACTGGTCTATGAGGGACTTAGGACATCTCAGGGGTCCTTTCAACCCATCTCTAAATCATTTACATTCAGTTCCACCCTTTCCCTTTCATGTTGTTAGTATAGGTCTTTGGTTTTCATACCCATTCTATGCAAATAGGGCTATTGCATAAGAATTGGTTTCATTGGGGTACAAGATACCTAGAAGGGTTTTAAGACTATTCCACAATAATCCATCTGCAGGCCTATTGTTTATCATGAGGTGTCTTGAGTGTGCAGATAAGGCAATACCCACCTAAGTGATGTGGAGCTCAAAGAAGAAGGAGGATGTTCTCTATCCTCATCAATTGGATTATTTTCTTGTCAAACTTGAGTGCCTAACCTGAGATTCAAGCCCACTTATTGATTCAAGTTTGGTCCTGCAAGGGAAAGCTCCAACACAATGGACAATTATTTTAAAATGTGCATGATGGCTCTAGATCAAGAGTAAGCTCATATATGCAGTACTCAAGTTGTGTGTACGAGAATTCTCTTCAAACTGGAGTATTGTTTTCCAAATTTTTAAAGTCTGCATGGTGTCTACAGTCAAACTATGGTGTTTTCAAAGTTTGACAAGGGACGAGCTATAGATATACTCTTGAGCCAAAATATGAACAAAAATATCATTTATGGGCAGGAGACAAAGTGGGTTCCTATTTTATGCCATCAAACATCATTTTTATGTGCTACTAAAAAATGGAAAATAGAGATATGAGAATGTTTTAAAAATACAAATAGCAGTGCGAGACATGATGATCAATTATACTAGTAAAATACAAAATGGAAGAAGAGTTTTGAGTGACTTATCTTTATGTTTATCCATACTTTATGCAATAGAGTTGAAGCTTAGCGTCAAGATTCAATTATCTCGGTAAGAGTCACAGTTTGGGACTGTGCCGAGACAACTGAAGGGGATCCCACAAATCATGGCACTGTCAAAGGTAGAAAACCCACGTCAAGAGTGGTATAAATGAAATAAAATCTCATGCTAGAACTGACAGTCATATGTGATTTAAGTTACCAGTCATAAAAAGTTGCATGTCAAAGTAGGAAGTCAAGTTCATAATTGGGAGCTCACGGTTTTAATGCCATTCACTCAAGTTGCAAGTAAAAGAAGAGACAAAGTCTTGGTTTTGACACTGTCAAAATTACGGGGAGCCCACTTCAGGAGTGAAATATGTAAACATAAACCTTGTGATTAAAATGAAGCAGTAAACTTGAGCATTGAGTATTACTAGTTGGAAGCCGAGTTATAGCCGAGTGCAAACTCATGGATCGTGACCCACAAGCCGAAATTCAAAATAAGTCACACTTTTACACATACAATCGTGTTAAAGCCAAGTCATGGTTTTAACTTCAAGCTCAAGTTTCAAGAGCAAGCCATGAGCCAATGCATTGACAACTCCAAGCCGGCAAGGGATGTCATGAGTTATAGTCACAAGCCGACAATTATCTATAGCCTGCTCACAATCTAAAGAAACATTAGCATCAGTCTACTCAAATAAAGAAATACAACCACTTACCAGTTGAGTCTGAGGGTTATTCAAACTCACACCTTGAGAACACCAGTTTCAACCATATACAGTCACGGTTATGGCCAAGCCAAACTTAAACACATAGATACAGCTGAGCAAAGTGATAATTTCAGACAACGTCAGTAAGCCCGAGTTCCATTATACAAAGCTCAGCATAGATCACACACCAGTCAAGGAAATCGATAAGAAGTTTGAGTTTCATCGATAGAGAGCTTGTGTTTCAGCAACAGAGAGGCCGAGTTCCATTAAACTTTTTCCATATGTCAGTTTAGGGTTTGCAAAATTCTTCTTATTTATTCCATACAAAGAAAAAATTAACACCGATTTCAACAATGAAATGAGCTCATGAATATTTGGGGTCTGCCAAGAAAATGCCATCAATGCAAATGTCAATTCCTGCTGGCTTAAACTGACAGCAGTGCCACCTCACTCCTTTATTTTTACATCATGTTGCAAGTGGGTCGAATGGTCATGTTGACTTTCCCCACTTTGCATTTTTATACACTTAGAAATTTATTTCTAAGTTAGAAGTTTGGGTTAGAAAAATATTGGATTTTAATAATTGGATTTTTATTCAATTTTAAAATAATTTAAAATATTGGTAATATTGTAAAAGGATTTTAAATCCTTATTTTAAGCCAATATTTTGGAGCACTTATTAGGGAGTTTTCATAGGCTAGAATTTTGGCACAAATTTTGGCCAAAATGGGGCAATTTGTAAAGGGCTTGTATTTTCAAATTTGAGGTTAGGGCATAGTATAAAGTTGATTTTCATGATCAATTTTAGAGGTTGCAGATTTTGGAGAGAGGGCATATATAGAACTTATTTTTCCTAGATGTTTTGGAAGCCATTTTTTGTAATCACTTTTATCAGATTTTGGAGGAAATAAAGTACAGATTTTTGGCTCACATTGTGGAGTTCTTTTGGTATATGATCATGTCTTCATCTTTTCTTATAAGTGCTAATTTCATTGTAGTCCAAGAGAAGTGAGTAAATTTATGTTCCTTCTTAAGGTGATCAATTGTTTAAAAGCCTTGTATGAAAAATGTATGTCTATTGACCATTTGAGTTATTTGTGGTCTAACCCTAATAGTGAAATTTGTTAACCTATATGTTGAGCAGAGATTTGAAGTGTCAAGATCTTCATATATGAATTAGAATTAATGATTTATCTCTTTGCAAAGTTTGAAACAATTCTTGGTGTATCACCCTAATCTATTTTCAGTTTAAAGTATTATTTTTCCCTTTTCCCAACAAGTTACAGATCAGGAGGTGATATTTTATTTTTGATAGGAACCAGCCTAGAATCTGGAGATTCCTCCTTATTCAAAGTCTACCCACAACTCGAGGAGGTTTCCATTGTTAGGATAGAATTGTCGTGTAGCCCTAATGCCTAAGTTAGGGTAACAATTCTAAACTTGAACAGTTTTTGGCACGCCCATTGGGACACGTTCTTCAATGAACAAGTCAAATTGGATTGTAGTACTTACTGGTTTTGGTGTGCTCTCAGCAAGATTCAGACCTGAAAGAGGTCACATTTCACATATATGGCGGATCCGTGAAGGAAAGTCTATTGTTTCAAAAGGATAAAAGATGGTATGTTTCAATGTTATTTTATATTCTAATTTCCAACCTTTCAAATGAATAAAGATGTCAAGTTTTCAAGGAGGGTATGCTTACTCAGATGGTCAATTTCCAAGTTTTCCATCATTTCAATTGAATTCTCTTCAAGAGAATCATTTTCAGCCCTATCAAGGTTAACAATTCCAATATGATTTGTATTATTCTACAAATGATAATGATTTGCAAAATAGAGATACTGCAAGTATGTTGCAAAATATGTTTATGCAGATTAAAGATATTAAGAGGCAGAAAGAATCCAAATTCGAACAAGAGCCCGATCGACAGTTAGAAGAGCATTCTTATCAGGTCCATATTCAGCAGCAGCAAGCATTGGCTTAGCAAGATCAAGGTTATAGGAGGTATATGGCTGAGCAATATAAGAAGAATGAAGCCAAACTTGTAGGAGGGTTAGAGGCACAGAAGAAGGTTCATGAAGCCAAGATGGAAAGTCACTTGGAGGCTCGGAAAGATGCTTATGAAAAGAAGCTTCAACAAGGATGAGAGCTCTTAATCACCATGTTTAATAAAGGTGTTGAATTTAAGTTAGAAAAAGAAGAAGAATTAAAAGCTTATCAGGAGTTTCATGAGAAATTTCAAGAAGAGGCGCAAAGAGATTTAAAAGCTCATGAGGAGTTTCATGAAAAGGATTTTCGGGATCAGGAAGAGAAGATAAAGATCTTGGCTTCTACAGCTATGAATTATAAAGAAGCTTATCAAATGAAGATTGAAAAGTTTTTTCAACTTGAAGAAGAAAAGGAGAGCATTGAAAAGAAGGTTGTTGATCTAAAGGAGAATCTTTTTGAAAAACACAAGACCAAAAAGATTTTAGAAAACTAGATTTATTGTGTTGATAAGAGTATACTGCTCCTACAAAAGAATAAGGAAGATGAAGAAGAATATTTATTTTGGGATGGGATGGAACAGTTCTTCTTGCAACTTGATGACAAGCCCACACTTTCGGAAAGTACCTTCAAGCTACATGAGGAGATTATTTCCTGCTAGCATAATGAAGAGATCTATCATACTGAAGTAATTTCATAGGAATCTGAGTCTGTCAAGGAAAGCTCCAAGTTCATTATCTCTCAAGGATGTCCTATTAGGCATTTGGCCATAGTGGAGACTAGCAAAGAAGATCAAATTGTACCAGCACCTCTGTATGATGTTCTATCAAAAGATGAGGTTGAGAATGAATCAAATCATCTTGTTGTTCTATCTAATCAAGTAAGTAAAGTCTTGTTGCTGTCTGTTGATTATCTTCAGAATAATGGTGATTGCAATCAGCTTGACCAAATAAGAAAACTTCATATCATTCAAATCGTTGTCAAGCAAATGATCATGTATATCTCCTATGTTCATCTTATGATAGCTTTCCAAAAGCACATTGATTATTGTGAGCTGAGAAAGATGGGAAGTTATTTTTCACAATCAATGAATGGTTTTGTTTAACTAGGCTTCAAGTTGGTTAAAGTAAGTTAGTTTAGGTTTTCATTTCAATAAGTGCAGTCCAACACTAGGTTTTAGGTTGCATGAGTCTAGGTTTAGGTGCATTTTCATTTCAATAATGGTTGCATTCATGGTTTTAGTTCTCCTAACTCTATTTCCCTATGATAAGTCTACAGGTCATGTCTAGTAGGAAGACATCCAACAGAAGTCACCAAAATTGTTACTCAAAATTACAGCATACAATACAATAAGCATAAATAGGAAAAGGTTGCACATTTGTTTGTCTAATCAATACTACCTTGCAGGTTTTGTTAATTTACATTTCATTACTGCATTCATTCTAGATGTCATTATTGTACTCTAAGTATTGATCACTATTCAAATATTTCAAAATTCATAAATGATCATTACATTGTGCATTCAAATTGAATGTAGTATACAAATGTCTTTCCATGTTCATATTTCATTTCAATAAGTAGAGTACATTTGCAGAATTGAAAGAAAAGATTGAAGTATGGAATAGGGGTCCCATGCATTGCCTTGTTGTTAGTATGTTGTTTGTTGGTTGTTTGTCAGGTCCTAGGTCCTCTCCAATCTTCATCTACAATTAGGTCTTTAGGGTTTTCACCTGCATGAGAGAAAAAAAATGTTGTTAGATCCTGTTGGATCTAAGTAATGCATGAAACACAAACAACTTACTGTAACAATCAAGTTTTCAAATCTGTACATCAATCTAGAAAACTAAATACAATAAGGAAATGTACACTAGCACTCACTGCAAGGTAGTATTAAAGGGACTTGTTTCTGTAAACATGAAACCTTTTACTATTTATGATCATTCTGGTGTATGTTGTTCTTTTTATTAACTAGGTATCTAAATTAAAGGGACTTGGTATGTTCAAGCTGAGAAACCTTTTTCAGATGATGCAATGCCTTAATAAATTAGTGAACATAATGGTTTGAGAATTGACTGACAAATTGTCTATTATGTTCACTAATCTAACCATTTCAAAATCATGTTGTTTGAAAGCGTAACAGATTATTTTGCAAAAAAGAGTTGACTGGTTTTCACATTCACTCATAAGGAAAAGATGCAGATCAAGCTGGAATTTCAAGATAAAGTGCTACAGGAAGTGCCAATATTACAAATAGTCAAGGATCAAATCATAGAATGTAGTTTCATGATTACTAGTATTTCTCATCTTTGGTACAAATTCAAATAAATCACTGTTATTGCTGATCATAGAAAGAATGCTATAGTATTGTGTTAAAAAATAATCATTAAAATGTTTACAAAATCTATCTTTGAGTGTCACAAGCCCGTGCTCGAACTTCATTGATAATAGTCGAACATTTTTACATCTTGTTGCATTTCTTTTAAATTTAGAATCCGCATTAGAAGAGAATTATATTTAAGCCTGGTAATTTGTGCCAGTAAGTCTTAGAATGTTCTTTGTTTTCAGCATTGAATACTTGACAGTGAGTGTGCTTATTCATCAAAGTGATTGTACCAGTAAATGTGAGTTCTTATTATTTATTTCTGGCTAAGACTTATGGAGCTGACATGAGGTGAAAAGGAAATGACAGTGGCTGTGAAAATAAAGTGATTGATAAAATTACTAACAGTGATTGTGCAATGGACAAGTATTTTAAAATGAGCATGATGGCTCTGAATCAAGAGTAAGCTCATATATGTAGTACTCCAGCTGTGTGTACGAGAATTCTCTTCAAATTGGAGTATTGTTTTACAAATTTTTAAAGTGTGCATGGTGTCTACAGTCGACCTATGGTGTTTTCAAAGTTTGACAAGGGACGGGCTGTACATATACTCTTGAGCTAGAATATGAACAAAAATATCATTTATGGGCAGGAGACAAAGTGGGTTCATATTTTATGCCATCAAAAATCATTTTTATGTGCTACTAAAAAATGGAAAACAGAGATATGAGAATGTTTTAAAAATAGAAACAGTAGTGCGAGACATGATGATCAATTCTACTAGTAAAATAAAAAATGGAAGAAGAGTTTTGAGTGACTTATCCTTATGTTTATCCATGCTTTATGCAATAGAGTTGAAGCTCAATGTCAAGATTCGGTTCTCTCGATAAGAGTCACAGTTTGGGTTGTGCAGAGACAACTGAAGGGGAACCCACAAATCATGGCATTGTCAAAGGTAGAAAACCCACATCAAGAGTGGTATAAACGAAAGAAAATCTCATGCTAGAACTAACAGTCATATGTGATTTAAGTTACCAGTCATAACAAGTTGCATGTCGAAGTAGGAAGTTGAGTTCATAATTGGGAGCTCACAGTTTTAATGCCATTCACTCAAGTTGCAAGTAAAAGAAGAGACCGAGTCTTGGTTTTGACACTATCAAAATTACGGGGAGCCCACTTCAAGAGTGGAATATGTAAACATAAACCTTATGATTAAAATGAATCATTAAACTCGAGCATTGAGTATTTACCAGTCGGAAGCTGAGTTATAGTCGAGTGCAAACTCATGGATCATGACCCACAAGCCGAAATTCAAAATAAGTCACACTTTTACACATACAGTCGTGTTAAAGCCAAGTCACGATTTTAACTTCAAGCTCAAGTTTCAAGAGCAGGTCGTGAGCTAATGCATTGACATTTGTAAGCCAGTAGGGGATGTCATGAGTTATAGTCACAAGCTGACAGTTATTTATAGCCTTCTCACAGTCTAAAGCAACGTTACCATCAGTCTACTCAAATAAAGAAATACAACCACTTACCAGTTGAGTCTGAGAGTTATTCAAACTCACACCTCAAGAACACCAATTTTGGCCATATACAGTCATGGTTATGGCCAAGACAAACTTAAACACATAGCTACAGTTGAGCAAAGTGATAATTTTAAACAACGTCAATAAGCTCGAGTTCCATTATACAAAGCTCAGAATAGATCGCACACCAGTCAAGGAAATCGATAAGGAGCTTGAGTTTCATTGACAGAGAACTTTTGTTTCAGCAACAAAGAGGTCGAGTTCCATTAAACTTTTTCCATATGTCAGTTTAGGGTTTGCAAAATTCTTCTTGTTTATTCCATACGAAGAAAAAATTAACACCGGTTTCAACAATGAAATGAGTTCATGAATATTTTGGGTCCGCCAAGAAAATGCCATCAATGCATATGTCAATTCCTGCTGGCTTAAACTGACAGCAGTGCCACCTCGCTCCTTTATTTTTACATCATGTTGCAAGTGGGTCGAATGGTCATGTTGACTTTCCCCACTTTGCATTTTTATATACTTATAAATTCATTTCTAAGTTAGGAGTTTGGGTTAGCAAAATATTGGATTTTAATAATTAGATTTTTATTCAATTTTAAAATAATTTAAAATATTGGTAATATTGTAAAAGGATTTTAAATCCTTATTTTAAGCCAATATTTTGGAGCACTTATTAGGGAGTTTTCATGGGCTAGAATTTTGGCACAAATTTTGGCTAAAATGGAGCAATTTGTAAAGGGCTTGTATTTTCAGATTTGAGGTTAGGGCATAGTATAAAGTTGATTTTCATGATCAATTTTAGAGGTTACAGATTTTGGAGAGAGGGCATATAGAGAACTTATTGTTCCTAGATGTTTTGGAAGCCATTTTTTGTAATCACTTTTATCAGATTTTGGAGGAAATAAAGCAGAGATTTTTGGCTCATATTTGTGGAGTTCTTTTGTTATATGATCATGTCTTCATCTTTTCTTATAAGTGCTAATTTCATTGTAGTCCAAGAGAAGTGAGGAAATTTATGTTCCTTCGTAAGGTCATCAATTGTTTAAAAGCCTTGTATGAAAAATGTATGTCTATTGACCATTTGAGCTATTTGTGGTCTAACCCTGATAGTGAAATTTTTTAACCTATATGTTGAGCAGAGATTTGAAGTGTCAAGATCTTCATATATGAATTAGAATTAATGATTTATCTATTTGCAAAGTTTGAAACAATTCTTGGTGTATAACCCTAATCTATTTTCAGTTTAAAGTATTCTTTTTCCCTTTTCCCAACAAGTTACAGATCAGGAGGTGATATTCTATATTTGATAGGAACCGGTCTAGAATCTAGGGATTCCTCCTTATTCGGAGTCTACCCACAACTCAGAGAGGTTTCCATTGTTAGGCTAGAATTGTCGTGTAGCCCTAATGCCTGAGTTGGGGTAACAATTCTAAACCTGAACAGGCCCTACTACTAGGGTCAGGTGTAGCGTCGATCTTGGTGCACAGATAGCTAGCTCTCACGTAGCATGCGGCAATAGTTCTAGGGGCACGACGGGTTCACTTTTATGTGTGCGGACTAGTGTCAGGGTATAACACCCCAGACACAGGCAGGAGGAGTGTGACATTAGCGTTGGTTCCTGGGATAGTACAGATAGTTGATGCAAGGGTACCAGTGGCATGGGGGACCCTTATGCTATCAGAGATGTACTTTGATTTACATCAAATTGTATACCATGGCACAGGGATGATGGGGAGGATCTTTGGTTTTGCATCCCTCCTACAAGTTTGGGCATGGGAGCACATAGCAGTGCTACAGCCTTAAGGCTGAGTGGATAGGCAGGCAGAGGAGCCAGCGACATATAGCTGGGGGGACCTTGTGACATACCAGGGCGGTGTGGACACAGACTTTTGGAGAGAGACATTATATGGGATATGAGATGGGATCACATGGCAACCATATCTAGGTCATGCATTTTGGGCAGAGGATGCGCGGGAGCTACCGTATACCACGATGTCGGCATTTCTGACAGGGCGGTGGGATTACATTGTAAAGTATAGGCCGGACAGGACTTCATGGCAATTTGGGTTCAAACAAGATGTACCAGGGCCTGCTCAATGGTACCAACATGCGATGTGGGAGAGAGTGACGGAGATTGGGCCACCCTAAGATAGGGTGGGGTTGTTGGCTGAGTATCGGGCCATGCAGCCGTTCCTGTGGGATTTGGTTGGTGGGGTAGCAGATCCAAGGACCACACCCGCATATGTTGCATGGTTTCGGCCACCAAGGGTAGTAAGGAGATCGGGTTTGTCAAATGGAGAGGGAACTGCAGTGCCTATGTATAGGGGTCAGGGGAGGAGAGGAGGGACGAGGAGGGGGAGGATTGGAGGTGGGGACAGAGGAGGTGGAGGAGATGGAGGAGATGGAGGAGATGGGGGACAGGTACCTATAGGGCCACTACCACCACCACCACCAGGGCCCCCACCACTAGCGGCAGGGGCAGGACCATCCAGCGGAGGAGGAGATGATAGAGTAGGGCGCTTGGCCTCACTATAGGCCACATATGATAGGATAAGAGATATGCTCTGAGATGTACAGGGGGAGAGGGATGGTCTGAGAGGGGAGAGAGATAGCCTAGCAACAGAGAGGGACAATCTGATAGTAGAGAGAGATATCTGATTACGCGCTTAGCACAATCCATATCAAAGGGGTTGATGACCATAGAGGAGAGGGAGTGGCTGGGGCAGGAGAGGGATGCATTGGTGGTGGAGAGGGACATGCTAAGAGTAGAGAGAGATGGTCTACAGTCGAAGCAGGACCGATTGCAGGGGGAGAGGGACACCACCACACAGGGGTCTTGTGAGTGGTCAGGGGAGGTATCTTGCCTCCAGAGGGAGCTGATGAGGCTGAGTGAGTAGATTAGTTGGTATAGAGGGATATACAATGTAGCAGTGCCACCAAAGAAGATTCAACATTATAGGTGGCTGAGTCGCCCATTAGTCACAGGGTCATCAGCTAGTGGTGGTTTAGGCTCAAGGGCTAGTGGTAGGCGGAGGATAGGGCATGGGAGCCATTCGTCGGGCCACTCACAAAGTCAGCAGTAGTCAGTCGATGTCTCAGTACAGATGGCAGAGGCTGAGGTATCCAGGACAGGGATGGAGATGGACATAGGGGTTGTACGGGTGTCCACAGAGGTGCAGAGCACAGGTACATAGGGCATAGTGGGCAAACCTACAATCCTACAGGATCCATCATATGTGGACCCCTTGGGTGGGGATTTGAATATGCAGCCTCCCTTAGGAAAGGCATATAGGCAGTGATATGCTGCAGTTTTGATTTGTTATGTATCATAGTTATTCATTGATGGAGGGTATAGTCCCTTTTATATATGTATATATGTATGCTAATGGACATGGATTTTGAGACAGACATTTATTCTTTCATGCTTTGGTTTGGGACATGTACTTTATTCTTTGCGGTGATTTATATATATGATGAGTTGGGGTGGGATATGATGTGTAATGGATGAATGTATTGATGCATATGATGTACTAACATGGGTGATGTAGGATGTGATGTGATTTTCTATATGCTGTGAGACTGACATGTGATGCAGGATGTGAAGTGCTTGATGCTATATGTGCTATGATGTTTTCTATGAGATGCATGTGCTGATGATTTGTGGATGCAGGATGTGATGTAAATGATGTTAGATGTATGATGTATGTATGGTTATGATCACATGGGATTTTTATGGATGTTTTAATATGTTTTAACAATGCAAGATGGAAATGACTTAACAATGCAAGATAACAAATGAACCTAAAATGATAATGAATCTAAGATGTCTTAATGGATGAACCTAAAATGAACCCTAACAATGCAAGATGAAAATGAATATAAAATGAGTTAATGAAAGATATGAATGAACCTAAAATGAACCCTAACAATGCAAGATTAAAATGAATCTAAAATGACTTGAAATGACAAAATGAATCTAACAATGCAAGATGAAAATGGATCTAAAATGACTATAAAATGAATCTAAAATGACTATGAAATGAATCTAACAATGCAAGATTAAAATGAATCTAAAATGATAATGAAATGAATCTAATCAATGCAAGATGAGAAATGATATGAAAGGGATCTAAAAATGAATCTATCAATGAAATATTAAAATGGACTTAGGATGAGATGAAATAATGCAACCTAGGATAGGGGTGGGAAATGAAATGCATGCATGTAGGAAGGGGAATATATAAATGCATAGGAGAGGTTAAAGGTGAGGTATGAGGATGGGGTGGTACAACATATCACTTCCTAACTGACCCCTCACTAAGGGAGAAGGAGGTTGGTGCGGAGGAGATGACGAACAAGGGGGATTTGCACAATCACAATCCAAGGGTCAAGAACGTGAGGTGAGGGGGGGTGGATAAGTTTGCATCATGACGAAGTGTTTATGGGGAAAAGATGGCTGAAAATGGGATGTGAGGAAGATGTTCTTGGGGGATTTGTTGTAGGATGATTGTTGGGATTGGCTAGGGATGATGTGAGCTTTTGTTTGAATGAGTAATAGGATGGAGGATGTTTTAATGAAGCTTGAGCATGGGGTATTCCACAGGGGAACACTGCCATATAGTTTGAGCACTTATTTTGATATAGCAATAGAAGGGACTAACCAAAGTTACTAGGAACTTGAGGTCATGTCGCTAGCGTTGCATAGGACTGACGTGAAAAAGACACACAAGGATTGCCCTAGCATCACGTATGCATCCGGAAGGGAGCATGGTGGAAACGATACGAGGGAAACCCACAAACAAACAACACTTCCCAAGTGCACCAAATAACCCAGAAGATCACCTGTGAACCATGCAAGGGTCATGTTCAACTAACTCACAAGTAGAAACAAAAGATCACAAAAGACCTTACCCTAGAAAGACGCCTCTCGTCACAGCACACCATGATATAAAAGATCGTGGTGACCTTGAGTAGAATAGTCAACTGAGACCTCAAAACCAACTGAAAAAAATTCAAGCAAACTCCCATGAAAACCAAATGATAAGACCAAAAGACATCCTTTTCCAAAAGAGATCGACTGACTGTGGAGTGTTGTGATTAGGTCAGACATGGAGGAAGGATGCATCCTACAAGGAACTATTGGTGGGTTTTGGCTGCATTTTGGAGTTGTTCATGGGCAAATGGAGAACCTTTGGAGAATCACAGTGACGCGGGATGCTTGTTGAGGGAACATTGTTGATATTGTGGTCATTGTGGGCCATGCATTTTGCGATCAGAAGTACTACTGGACAAGATAGGACAATATGTACAAACTGGAGACACTATTTACAGTGGATATTTACAAAAGCTCAGGAGGCAAGATAGTAGGACTCATCTGTTGGTGAAATGGGGATGACACCCTAGGAACAAAGGATGAGTGAAGCGGGATGTCAAGTGATAGCAAATGGATCTTGATGGGGGGGAAACAGGAGTTTGATAGATAATGATTTGGTCCACTATATATGGTGCCTGTTTGCCAAGTTTTCACCAACATACTTGTCCAAGGCGCTTGAATTGCCAAGTTTTCACCATTGGATGATTATTTCTCTTTGCTTTTTTTTTATTTTTTTGACTCATCAAGGCACTTGTTTGCCAAGTTTTCACCAAGATGATGATTTTTTTCAAGACATTTTTACAATTTTTAGGATTTTTTTAGGATCATTTTATGATTTTTAGGATTATTTTCAAGTTTTTTTATGATTTTTAGCATTATTTTCAAGACTTTTTTATGATTTTTAGGATTTTTTAAGGACTTTTTTAGGATTTTTAGGATTTTTTTCAGGATCATTCTCATGGTTCAAGCATAGAACCGTTTCAGATTTATGATATTAATGGGATCATTAAGTGGCTCTCCTTCAGGTGTAGAAAACTGATAAGCTCCAAAGCCGAAGCAAGTTGTCACCACATAGGGACCCAACTAGGTGGGCTCAAACTTCCCTTTCTTCTCATGGTTAGCCTGTACTTTCTAGTTTTCTTTCAGGACTAGGTCTCCCACTTGGAACTTGTGAGGGTGCACCTTCTTATTGAAGCTCCTCTTGAGATGGTTTTGGTACACAATCAGGTGATCATAGCCATGTTGCCTCTTTTCATCTAGCAAGTCCAGCTGGGTAAGGCGCACCATGCGGTAGTCTTCATCTGTGATGTAGTTCTTCATGGACACGCATAGTGAAGGGATTTTGACCTCAATTGGCAGAATAGCTTTAGCACCATATACTAGGGAGTATGGAGTGGTGCCTGTGGGGTACGAAATGAGGTGTGATAGGCCCAGAGGGTGGGATTGATCTGCAAATGCCAGTCACGGCCAGAATTATTGACAACTTTCTATAGGATTTTTAGGATGGTTTTGTTAGTTGCCTCAACTTGACCATTTCCTTGTGGGAAATATGGGCTAGAAAATCATTGGGAGATGTGGAACTTGTCACAGAGTCCTTTGACATGTTGGTTTTCAAATAGAGAGTCATGATCTATGAAGATGGTGGAGAGAATGCCGAAGCAGAAAATGATGTGGTAGAGGATGAATTTGGATATTTGGACACATGTGATTAGGTTGAGTGGGATTGCCTCAACCACTTCGTAAAGTATTCAGTAGTTGTTATGATGTACTTGTGTCCGTCAGAGGAATGGGGTGTGATCATGCCAACAAGGTCAAAACCCCAACACAAAAAAGGGCCATAGAGGTGCAATGGTTGTAGGTCTTGCACTGGTTCATGAATCAAATCGGCATGTTATTGACACTAGAGGCACTTCTTCACAAACTCGCAAGCGTCATGCTCCATTGTCGGCTAGTAATACCCAACTCTAAGTAGCTTCTTTGCAAGGACGATGTCGCTCATGTGGGCACCACAAATGCCAGGATGAACCTCTTGTAAAGCCAAGGTGGCTTCATTCGAGTCTAAACACCAAGAAACAATGTTATGATACCCACGACAATATAGGTTGTTGGCTACAAGAGTGTAGTGGGATGCTCTTCAAATGAGGTTCTAGCGTTGGGTGTTGGTGAGGTGAGGAGATATGATACCATTTTTTAGGTAAGTGTGAATATCGTGGTACCACAAGGACTGGGGACCAACTAAGATGCATACCATATCAGTGTCAGCATTCTCATAAGTGGGCATGTGTAGCTCCTCAACTAGAAACTCATATTGTGTAGCGTCACGGGGGATTTCCAATAGTGAGCCAATGGTTGCCATAGTGTCTGTTGCCTTGTTTTGGAGTCTTGGGACTTGTGTGAACTGTATGCTAATGAAGTGTTCTTTGAGTTTATCTACAATATCTTTGTAGGGTAATAGCTTTTTGTCCTTTGTCTAATATTCATTGAGGACTTGTTTGATGATTAATTGGGAATCCTCGAAGATTTGTAGTTCTGTGATATTCCAATGGATAGCCATTCGGAGACCTGCGACAAGGGCTTCATATTCAAAAATGTTGTTTATACACGTGAATCCCAATTTGAAGGATTTTGGGATCTAGTTGCCTTGAGGGGTCACAAACATTATCCCTGCCCCTAATCCATGTGATGTATATGAGATGTCAAAATACAACTTCCATTGGGGTTGTTCCTCGACCATACAAAGATGTTCGTCTGGGAATTCCATCACTAGAGGGTATGTGTCGATTAAGGGAGCCTCTGCAAGTTGATCAACAATAACTTGCCCCTTGATGGCTTTTTGATCGACATACTGGATGTCAAATTCACTAAGAAGCATCACCCACTTTGTCATTCATCTTGTGAGTGTGGTCTTTGAAAGTAAGTACTTGAGAGGGTCAACCTTTGAGATTAGCTTTACCATGTTGTCGAGCATGTAGTGACGAAGCTTCTGGGTGGTGAAGACCACTGCTAGGCAAGCCTTTTCCATTGGAGAATAGTTCAGCTCATAACCAACTAATGTATGACTGATGTAGTAAATGGCCCTCTCTTTTCCATGATCGTCAAGCTGGGCTAGAAGTGCCCCCCATTACTGTGGTAGTGGCTAATATGTACAAAATGAGGGGCCTTCCTGACGTTGGTAGTACAAGAATAGGTGATTTTTCTAGGTACTCTTTGAGGTTCTCAAAACTGTGCTGCCAGATGGGATCCCATTTGAAGGTAATATCTTTTCGCAATAGATGTGTGAATGGCTGGCACTTATCTGCTAGTTGGGAAATGAATCTTCGAACTGATTGCAACTTTCCTTGTAGGATTCTTAACTATCTAAGAGTTTTGGGAGGAGGCATCTCTAAAATGGCCTTTACCTTCTTGGGATTGATCTCTATGCCACACCTGGATACAATGAACCCTAGAAGCTTTTCGGATGTCACACCAAATACACATTTCTTTGGATTCACTTTTAGTCCATATTGATGCAGACAATTGAACACACTTTCGAGGACATCTAGATGTCTACCTCGGGTCTTGGATTTTGCCAGGATATCATCTACATAATCCTCAAGGATCTTATGGATCATGTCATGAAAAATTGCGGTCATCGCTCTTTGGTAAGTAGCTCTCGCATTCTTGAGCCCAAATGGCATCATGTTGTAATAGAATATGCCCCATGGTGTGGTGAATGTTATCTTGTGTCGATCTACTTCAAAAATCCTGATCTGATTATATCCTAAGAAGTCGTCCATTAATGACAGCATCTCATGTCTTGTTGTGAGGTTGACGATCATATCGATGCTAGGTAGCGGGAAATCATCCTTGGTACAAGCTTTATTTAAAATCCTTGAAGTTTGTGAAAATTTGGATATCACCTGAAGGCTTAACAACTGGTACCATGTTGGAGATCCACTCTGAATAATCGATGGATCTAATTATCTTAGCTTGGAGAAGTTTCTCAAGCTCCGCTTTTACTAATAATGCCACTTTCATATGCATTCTTCTTAGCTTCTGTTTGACTAGCTTGGCATCGGGATCTACTGCAAGATTGTGCACAATGACATTTGGATCAAGCCCAGTCATATGAGCATATGACCACACAAAATTTATGGTGGCCTCCTTGAGTAGTGTAGTGAGAGCCATTTCTTCACCCTATGTTAAAGACACTGAAATGTAGGTGATTCTTGGACACTCTTTTGTGCCCAAGTTGATTGGTTTGGTCTCTTCGATGACTATAGATGACTGTTCTAGTCAATAATCTTGGATGGGTGGAAGAGGTAAGTCTCCATCCTCTAGTGCCTCAGAGAGTTTTTCACTATTAGATACACCCTTTATTTTTACTATTTTTGAATTAGGATGTGCCCCAGAGGGGTTTTCACATGAGGATTCTTTATTTTCCTTTTGATTTTTAATTTTGCAGCTAGAGACTTCCTCTTCCCCAAAATATCCCTTTGGGTTGAGCTGATACACTTCGGTTGATTCATGTCCCCATTTTGGTTGTTGATCTGGGGAGCCCATGAATCTTAGGAGCGCTTCCTCACTTCAGAACTCATCGATATGTACTATGCGCGGTTGGTCCTAGTCAATGAGATTGGGATGAATGAGGGGGAGGTCAATGAGATTGATGGCAAGTTGACGAAGGAAAGAATTACCCAGGAAGGTTTCATTGTCAAAGATATCATCGTAGGACCATTTTTCCTCCTCTTAAGAAAAGTCTTCGACTTCCACGAGTTCATCTTGGATATTCAAAAGGGTTACATTGGGCGAATTGGTGCCCCTAGTCATGACATCAGGTCCTCTTATGTGCAGGTGACGGGGATCAAAGTTGAGGCCTCAATTTTGTGGATTCTTAGAGGCCTCCATGGGGTCCTTCATTCCATACTCGTTGGGTCCTAGACCACCTCCTTGATAATCCCATTGTTCAGTGGCCCATTTGTGTGGTATAGGATATTTTTCCTTGAAGTACCCAAGGAACTCAGTATCAGGAGGTGGGGGATCCTTGTACAACCATTGATTAATATCAGGTGTGAACTCTTGGCCATTCAAAATTTCATTAGAGATGAAAGAAAATGAGCCCATAGTTTTGATCTTGGGGCCTTCCTAAGGTGCCTTGGTTTGATGGCATGACCGTCCTTGTGTGTGTGGGTCTAGGGGGAGAGCCCCTACTACAAAGGCATTGGTAAGACTGTATTCTCCACAGCCCTTGTTGTTGATCTTGATGGCGGAGAGGGTGGAGGCTAGGATCATTTCTAGATCGCAGTGGGATCGGGAAGAACTAGTGATAGACATGTCGATATTGATTCTAGGATAATGAGTGGAGTGGGGAAATGAGGCTTCAATGGCATGATAGTATGCGAAAGGTCGTGGATCGGCATGGATGGTGACTTCAGTGTCTTCATATGGGAACTTGATGCACTGATGATAGGTGGAGGGAACTTCTTGGATGGAGTGGATCCATGGATGACCCAGGAGGATGTTGTAGTGGAGGTCAAGATCAACAATGTGGCATATGGTATCTTGGACAACAAGACCAATCTTGATGGGCAGCAAAATGATACCTTCGGAGGTACGCTCTAGGTTGTCATAAGCCTTGATAGTGATTACATTGTGAGAGATGTCTGCTTCTATGAAACCAACCTATCGGACAAATTTTAATGTACAAAGATTAAGAGCCGAACCATTATCTATCATGACCCTTTTTACAGCGAAGTCATTAATCATGACGATGATGCGGAGTGGGAGATTGTGATCTAGTTCAACAGATGGCATGTCAAATGGTTGGAAGGAGAGAGCAGAAGGTGTGGATAAGTGCCCCACAAGGTTCTTGAATTGAATGGTATTGATTTCTGCAAGGACGTGGGCCTCTTAGAGGGCTTTATTGAGGACTTCCTGATGGAGAGGGAATGTGTGAAGGAGGTCAAGGATGGAGATTTATGTGGGTGTGTTCTCAAGGTGTTCCAAGAGGTTGTATTGTGCGTTAGGGATAGTTGAAGTACTAGCACTGGCAACAGATATCTGGCCTCTACAAGTAGTAACGGCACACTGATTGTCAGCACCTCTGACATGGATCACATTCACAGTGGGTTCGACCTGGGAAATACAACCAATGAATTTATCACAGTTGATGTAGGCAGTGGTATAATCTTTCCCATCACCATGGTCACCTT
The DNA here is from genome assembly GCA_027943335.1 of Chamaecyparis obtusa. NCBI lineage: Eukaryota > Viridiplantae > Streptophyta > Pinopsida > Cupressales > Cupressaceae > Chamaecyparis > Chamaecyparis obtusa. The sequence continues at coordinate 126,312 of BSBK01007458.1, forward strand.
GTTTACGCTTGCCTTGGTCCACGAGAGGGTTAGCATTGGTTTGATTCTTTCCTGCATTGTGTTTAGGAAACACATTTTGATAGATCTGTAGGTTTTCATTGGGTGACATTTGGGAAGGCACATCAATTGTGATCTACTTTTTATCGATGAGGTCTTGGACATAGTGCTTGAGTTTCATGCACTTCACGGTAGCGTGTCCCTTAACATGGTGATAGTCACAGTACTTATTGTCCTTATACCAGGTCAGCTTGGGTGTTGACTCATCAAAAGGTTGAGTCTGTGGATACACAACTAGGTTGGTACTCACCATGCGGAAGAAAATAGTGTCCAGTGGCTCTCCAAGGGGTGTCAATGTGCACTTCGGAGTATTTTGAACACATGGCTTGTTCTGTCCTTGAGCAACAGATATGGTGTTGGCTTGATTGGCTGGTGGCTAAAAAGGTGGTTGTCGGTAAGTGGGTGCTTGTTGTTGATAGATGGGTGCTTGTTGTTGATATGTTTGGGGAGGATGATTGGGACTGGCTACAACAACTTGGACATTCCTAGTGTCGGTGGCTTCATCAGTGACCATGTTCTTGTTCTTATTCCAGTAGCAAGATCAATCATTGTTAGGTCTATCTTGGGAGCTCTCCTTGTAATGTTTAGTGGTACCATCGTCCAAAAGACCTCATCCGATGTCCATTCCTTTCTCCTTGATATCTTGGTAAGTCTGAATACAATTCATTCTCATAAAATGGGATAACTTTGGATGCAAATTATCAATGAATATCTTGGTGAGGTGCTTCTTTGGTGGTTGGTATGACAATCTCGTGGTGAGATTTTTCCATTGTTGCAGGTAGTCAGCCAAAGTTTCACCTCCCTTTTGCTTAGTATTGCATAGTTCTATCAAGGAGAGCTCATTCTCAATGTTATGGGCATACTGGGCTACAAATTTTTCTCAAAGCTCCGAGAACATGGAGATAGACCCATATGGTATTTTGTAGAACCATTCAATGGCAGTCCCTCCCAAAATATTGGGAAAGAGGTGCATGAGGTATATATCATTGAATGCCACCTCTTGGCATGCCATGTAGAATTCCTTGATATGGCTGACTAGATATCCCTTCCCTCGATACTTATCAAACTTGGGTGTTTCAAAATGCTTGGGGAAGGGTAGTGTTGTGATTAATCTATCAAATGGATACAGACAAACTTCTTCAAACTTGAATGTTTTACCCTCGGTACCGGCCTTGAGTTCTTTGAGGGCATTCCTCATCTCTTCCCATTCTGATTTGATAGGTGTTGGGGTGGGTACTCCCATTAAGAATGGATCTGATGGTACGAATGAATATGCAGAGGATATGGTGAGCTTGGATAAGGGGATTGACTGGCTGAAAAGGTTATCTGAAATGGATTTTGGTTAGCTTGTTGGGTGATGTATTTCTGATGTAAGGTTGGGGCCTACTGCTAGGTGGGATATGGCGTGGCTAGCTATTGTGGGATGAGAGGATTAGTTTGCGGTGCTGGGAAGTATTGTTGTTGTGGGGGGAGTTGTGGGGGGAGTTGTTAGAACAGTTGTTGTTGGGGCTGGTGATGAACTTGGTCGATATAAGAGGGCTACATACCCACATTATTGAGAGGGGGGATAGTAGCCTGGGTGTGCACTATGGTCGGTTGCATGAGGGAGTTAGTGGGATGGGTAGAGACGAGTTGTTGTAATTGTGGAGGAATGGTTTGTTGAGCAATTGGTAGCATAGATAGATAGTTGGTGAATGTGGGCAGAGGTGCGATGAATGAAGATGGGGTTGGTTGTTGCACTGCTTGTGGGAACGTTTGTTGCTGATGGGATTTTTGGTAAAGTTGGTCGTGTGTAGGTATGCTCATGGCATTCATTTATGCTTGACTGAGGCTCCAGGTGGCACCAATCCGCATTGTGGGCTGTGATGCGGAGGTTGCTGCAAATGTGGGTGGGAAAGTGGGATTTTGTGATGCAGGTAGAGGAGCGTGGGATGTCATGGGCAGCATTCCTGTTGTGAAGGTGACTTGTTGGGCCTACGTGCTGGTAGTGAATGCAAGAGGGGGAACTTGTGTGGATTGAGATTGTGTAACAAACTGGGTAGATGCAGGTGGGGAGGTTTGTGTTGCTCCTTGTGAAAGGGGTGTTGATGCAGTGGGAGGCGGTGGTGCTTGGGTAGATGCTTGGGTGGATGCTTGTGATTGAGTGGCTACCTACAAGGAGGTAGGCAAGGGTGGTGCACCCATAATGGAAAGTGGGGTGCTTGGGGGATTACTGTACCAGGTTGTAAGAGATGTGGGATGGGCGACCCTGTATGGGATACTTGCTGATTTGGGTCATGGATTTGTTGGATGACAAAGGGATTGATGTTGGTGGAGATATGCATAGGTTTTGTGGGATCAAAATAATGTAACTATGGTGGAATGGGAGTACCCTCCTATGCATAGTTTGCCAAGGATTTTGTGCAATGATCATGCTTACCATTTGTGCGTGTCTTAGAAGACACATGAAAGCTTCCATGGAGTTGGTGGTAGGTGTCTCATTGGGATCTTCCCACACATTCTGAACTGTTGGTGGCTGGGTATCATACATTACCATCATACTCATGGGGTCGTTTGGGTCCGCTAAACTAGTGGCTCGGTTGGGATCCATTCCTTTCCTTTTCTTTGATCGTGTCTCAACAAGCATGAAAATGCAAAGGCCTAAGATGGGGAGGATGCAGATGTATCAAAAGGGATGCTTGGATGAGGATTTTGGATTTAGGTGAGGTTGGTGATAAGCTAAGTGTAGGGGATGAGGGATTCTGATGGGTTTTCTTAAGGGATCGTGATGAGCTACCTTTCCTGATGTGGGATCCAAATGTGTGGGATTGTTGTCCTTGAATAGACTTGTGATCTTCGGACAACAGGATCATTACTAGTGTGAACCAATCTCTGGATCGAGATGATGATGTTCGCAAGAGAAAGTACTAGCTACCCTAGACAAGGTTTAGTCAAACAAGTGTGGCTAAGATTTTGATTCTAAGGATGAGGTTTGGGAAACTCAAGATGAATCCTTGGATGTGATGAGGATTTAGGATGATGATTCTAAGATTTGGATAGGGGATGATGCTATATGATGCTACCTAAAGGATGATGAAAATGTTCCTATGGGTCTAAGTATGTTGAGACAACTTCGCAGTTTTGGAGAAGGGTGGAGATTGTGCCTACTAGTCTTCACTCTCTAGTCTAACAAATCGATGGTCAACTCAAATTTGAAAGGAAAATTGCTTGATCTATGTGTTGTATTCTATATTATCCTATCTAGCTTGGTACTTCTCTTCTTCTCGGGCTGCAGTAACGATGGGTTGGTAATCCTTGAGCTTTCTTTCGACGACCTTCTTCTCTCAATACACACGGGGTGTTGGTAACTTAGCTTTCTTGTGCTTCACGGGTGCAATCATAGGTCAAAAGGAATATCTTTGTTTCTCTGGGTACAGGAGTATATCAAGCTAGGAAGTGACTACAGTAAGTATACATTGGCTTGGTTTGAACAAACTGGACTTCTCTTTTAGGATATGTTGACAAACAGTCCCACAAGAGACAAAGCAATCTTGTGGGAGAACAGGCAGATGATCTCTTTGGCAAAAGAAATTTAGTAACTTCAATTTTGTGTAAGTTCAACAAGTGTTTTCACTAGGTCTAATTACTTTTGAGAACACATACAAGTAATTTCTACCTATAAGACAGGCTAGTATCACAACCTTTGCCCACAACTTGATATCCCAAAAGAGGAATACATATGGTGAGTAATCTTCAAGTGACCTGGGAAACCACTTGGTTTGGTGCTTGCACAAAGATTATGATACTTTCGGAAGTAGATCAGGTAGGCTTCTGATTAATGGCTTCTAGTAAGATCTGTGGCATCCCCCCAATCAGTTTGTACGCACGTGACTCACTAAAGAGCCTAGTTGACCATGTCGAAATTGTAGGGATACTCACCTACCTCAGGCTACCATCAACACGCCTCACCTAAGCTTGAGGGGATAAGATGAGAGTTTTCTCAACACCTTATTTATATATCGATCGGGGAATTACTGGTTTGAGGTCGTTCTCTAAAGAGGAAGCGCTTCTCTCTAGACAGGCCTCACTAGAAGTGTTGTCAATTGGACTTGATCTTTCTCTTTACCCAAGATCTATGAAGGCAAGGGGAGAGGATATGGATACAAGTGGATTGCTTCCATGTCACTTACTTTAACAAGGTTTTGTAAATAATTTAAAAGCTCTAAAGAAGTGTTGAAAAACACTCCTTCAAACACGCCAAGAAGTATTCATTGCCAAATTGAACCTAGTTTAGGCTAAGTGTTTTCTATTCTAGAACATCAAACACTCATTTTTTTACATGCAAGGTTCTTTGAAAAGTAAGTGACAATGCTTTGAAAATAGAAATTGCTTTGCAAAAACAAGAAAAGTGTTTAACTCCCTTTAGAATTCAAGACTTTGTTTCCTTCTTTTTAAGCACCAAACCGAAATGTTTACATTGCCTTGATTGATTATCCCTTAAGCATTCAAGATTTTGTTTTTGTTGATTTTAAGCACCAAAAGTAACGTGTGATGTTTGCCTTGTTCAATTTTAACCTTTGTTTATTTTATTCCCAATTTGAAATTATGAAGTGTTGTGTACGCATACAATGTTCTTTTTAATGCACCAAATGAAAGTGAGTAAATTCTATTTTAAATTTTTTTTAACCCGCATTCCCGCAAAAACTTGCAATCCTGCCAATAGAAAAATGTGTTCCTGCAGACCATACCAGCGATCCCGTAGGACTATCAAAAATAAAAACTAGCAAAAAATAGTAAATGTCGAAATGAAAGCAATACCTGCGGCCCCGTTCTCACTTGGTCAAACCACGTTCCCACATAGTCAACAAGCAATCCCACATTGTGGGAATGATAGTAAAAAATTTAAGACTGCTAACTACTACCTTACAACTTACAAAAGGTCAACGAGTAATCCCGCGTTGGTCAGACAGCGTTCCCGCAACAATCAGCAATCAATCCCGCATTGCATGAATGAAGGCACAAATTTTGAGACAATAAAATTTATGCCTTATGGCTTACAAATGTCAACAAGCAATCTTGCCTAGTCAAACAGCGTTCCCGTGTTGCGAGAATGTGATCCAGCAAAATGGGTATAGAGGACCACCTCGTGAACCAAGACAGAGAACAAGAAAAAGATAGGATATCAGAAGTTTCTCTGCGGGAATGCGTTCCTGCAGTCCATACAGGCGTTCGTGCGACCAAACAAGCATTCCCGCCAACAAAGTCACGTTCCCACAAAAAATTGTGATTTTAAATATTGCTGCTGTGTAAAATTTGAGAGTGGGAATGCCGGTGCAAATGTGTCTTCTTCGGCCTCCACCCTGCAAAATACCCAAAAAAAAAACCTTGCAAAGTACTCAAACAACAAAAAAAATTAGTATTTGGGTTAGTTTTGCAAAAAAAAATGAGAAAGATGAAGAGAAATGACCCTTGAAGTCGGTCCCACAGAGCGTGCCAAAATGTAAATACCTAATATGTAGTGTTAAGGAATGAAAAGCAAGCTAAACATTCAACAAAATAAACTAGATAAACACTTATGCTAAGACCAAAGAAAGCTTAAACTAAAACCAAAAGCAATGCAAACCTTCCTTATTGAAGAGATGTTGTCCAAATGATGGAGATATGTGTGCTCAAATGCTAATGCTCAAGCTTCAATGGAGATTTTGGCATTATAATGGTAGCTTGGTAGTTTTTAGGCTCTCAAACTAGCATTATAACTTTGCATAAAAGATGGATGAAAATAAAAGAGAAAGAGCTTCAATTTAAAGGCAAATGGGAGGTGAATGAACGGTCAAGATGAAAACTTGAGGAAGGGTTGAGATGCATCCAAGAGAGAGCACATGGATTGTGCTTTCTCAAATGCATAGTATTGTGACAAGTGTCACAATGGGGGAGGATGAGAGGAGAGGCCAAATCTTTGAGGAATGTGACCATTTTGGAAGGTGTGGGAGGGGACAAGTGTGTAAGAGATGTCTAAGAGACTTTATGATTTGGTATTGGAGGATGTGGTGATGTGACATGAGGGTTGACTTGTGTTGGCTTAGCATTTTTTTATCCTTGGATTATGGTTGTGCAAATATTTAATGGGTGAATAGCTTTGGATTAAAGGGTAAGTGGGGGATTAGGAAGATGTGATGGGAGGAGAGAGAATGAGTGGAGGGTTAGATTAGCTAATCATGGGTCATTAGCTAATTGAGGAGGATTAGCATAGATTTTAGAATTAAATATTTTATTTAATTTCAAGTGGGAGGAAAAAGAGGTTTATGAATTAATTTAATTAGATAAGTGTATCCATTTAAATTAATAGAAGAATAGGGATTTAATTAATTATCAGACTATAGGTTTATCATTTAGATAATTAATTAGACTATAGTTAATTAATTAAATTAATTAACTAGGGGATAACATAAATTAATCAAATAATAATATTTAATTAATAAGATGTCCTAAGAGAAGACTAAATAAGATTACTAAATAATGTAATCAAATTTTGGTGTCTACATCAACAGCGAGGGTAGTTAGTGTGTCAATCTTTATTGATAATGTGAACACCAAATTTAATATATCAATTATTGTATACAATAAAAAAATATTAAATTTAAAAAATTAGAATATAACATATTTTTTAAACCAATACAATTTGCTTTAAAATTAAAAATTTAATATATTTCAAATAAAATATTATAAAAAAACTCTTTTAATTTAAATAAAAATTAACAAAGCTAAATTCTTCAAATTTTTACAATAATAAATAAATAATCATATTTTGTACTAATTAAAGAAATATAAAAATTAAAAAAAAAATTATTAATTATAAGGGGATAAAAAAAATTTACAACGACAGCACCGAGAGAGGCCAAGCCTCAGCCCGAGAACATCAGTGTATCAACAAAATTAAGTGCAGTACATGAAACAAAAAGTAGAGAACAAAATCTTAATGGAGAATATCATCCTGGGCCTCAAGCCAGGCAATCCATCCCAACGGGCCTTCCATCTAGACAATTTTCTTTTTATCCTGAATTCAGGTCAGCATGTTGATTTGGTGATCCGTCGCATTGTTGTTTTTCCGTCGCATTGTTGTTTTTCCGTCGCATTGTTGTTTTTATTGACTTGTTGTGTGAGCTTCTTTAGAGTCTCTTCAAAGTTGGCAAAGGTGTCTATATGCGTCCTCCAATCATAGCCATCTTTCAACTTATACACAAACATGGTGGAATGCCCCATTTGAAGGAATATTTTGAGCTTCTTTATTTCAATTGTCATGTTCACATTAACCTGCAAGGAGATTTTAAAATATGTGAGTTTTCCAAAAAACTAGTAAGGGACCTGGGAGAATCTTGATACCTTTCTTCATTTCTGCACTTCCATACCTGCCACAGAATATTAGCAAATAGGATACTCCAGAACATGTTAGTATCCTTGTTTAAACCTTCAATGTAACCAGTGATAGTTTCAAAAATATTCACAAAACTAGGATATGTGATACCAAACATACACCATATATCTTTAGCAAAAGAACAATCAAACAAAATATATCTGCAAGACTCATGAAGTCTACATAGGCTGCATAGATCATTAGCAGCAAGATCTTTTCTTAAAGGAAGCCTATCGAGTAACATAAGCCATTTGAAACATTTGATCTTACGATCAATAAGAGATTTCCAAAGTCTGTCAAAGTATTTTTTCCATGAATTAGAATTCAAGGCAGTATGCCAGAGTTTATTAACATGCTTAATGATATCTTCATTAGAGTCAATAATTTTGTAAATGTTTTTAGCTTTAATTTTAGCCACTACGGTACCATCCAGCCATTTAATCTTCAGAAATCTATGAGAATCAACATGACAGGCAGTGGGGAGGTCCTTACAAGCTTTGAAAATCATATTATAAGTTTTCTTTTGGGACAGAGGAATGTGGAATTTGGAGCTTAGGTCTTCCCAACTGATAAGATTGTCCTTCTGAAAGAGACATATGAATTGAGATATGCCCAGGTTATTCCAGAGCTTAGCAGAGCATCCTTGGGAGAGGGCAAGGGGTTTACCAGAAAGGTGAAGATTCCACAAGATGGATCTTTCACCATATAGAAGTTTATGATCAAAGAAGGTCCTATTAGGAATCTACTATTTAATATAATCCCAGGCTTTCCAAATAGTCTTAAACACCGCAGAGCCTTGAACAAGAACATGGAAGCTACCCTCAATGATATTACCAAAAGGGAGGTTCTTCTAAGACTTAGCCTTCCGAGGGATCCCCCTCTCAATATTACTTCTAACAAGGACCTTCCAGGGTTCATCCCCTTCCAAAGAGTGGAGGATCCATTTGGCGGCAAGAGCAATCCCTTGAGTCTTAAGGTCCTTTAAACCCAATCCCCCAAGGAGCTTGTCTGTGTGACATCAATCCCACTTCACAGCATGACATTTCTTATTTCCTTTACCATCAAACCACAAGAAGTTCCTAATGTCTTTCTGAATTTCCAAAATTTGATAGTTATTAAACATCCAAGCAGAGGAGTAGTAGACATTATAGGAGGAGAGAATTTTCTGACACACCTGCACTCTACCAGCTAGTAAAAGGGATATGTTATGCCATTTATTGAGCTTTTTATAGATCTTATCCTTGACCCAGAGCCACATATCCTTAAGGGAGGGTTCTATAAAAAAAGGGATACCAAGGTATCGAGCAATCTTTTGGGGTCCGCCCCATTGAAAATTAAATTTGTTGAACCAAACAAGAGGAAGATCAGTCCAGCCCAGGAAAATAGATTTAGTTTGGGAAAGACGGGCACCGGAGATAGAGCAGAAGGAGGTGAGTTTATTATGCAAAGCTTCAAAATTGTCTTTGGAAATTTCAAAAAAGATAGAGGTATCATCAACAAATTGACAGTTAATAAGGTCAGAGTCATAGGGAGGGTGATGCCTTCGATAGCAGGGGAAATGGAATTATCTTTAAGAATGTACGAGAGGGCATCAGAGGCAATAACAAAAAGAGCAGGGGCAAGGGGGCAGCCTTTCCTAATGGATCTACCAAGGGAGAAGGGGGCAGATAGAGAATCGTTGACATATACCTGAGCAAAAGCATCTTTCAACGGAATTTTAACAAAGGTACAATAGGTAGCAGGAAATCCAAAGGCCTCAAGCATCATAATGATAAAGTCCCATTCAATTTTGTCGTAGGCCTTTTTGAAGTCCAGTAACAACATAGCAGAGTTTTGGTTAGAGTACTTGGACCAGTTCATGGCTTCCCAACTAATGATCAAGTTTTCAAGGATAAATCTACCTTTAATGAATCTAGTTTGAGTAGAGCATACAAATTTGGGAAGGATGTTCTCAAGCCTTAGAGCAAGAATCTTAGAAAGGATTTTATAGGAAACAATAAGGAGATTTGTAGGCCGCCAATTTTTTAGAAGGGCTTTGTCTCCATCTTTAGGGATCATCTTTATGATACCTTTGTAAATAAAGCTACCCAGGGTGCCTTTGGTACGAGCTTCAGAATAAATGTCATAGAGGTCTTTGCAGATTCAATTTATATTAGCCTTATAGAATTCCACAAGTAATCCATCTAGCCCAGGAGCCTTGTCATTCTTCAAAGATTTAATTGCTTTTTCAATTTCTTCTAAGGTTATGTCTTTATTGAGAAGGTCAACATCCTGACTAGATATTCTATTGGGGATGAGAGTTCTATAGTATGTCTGAGGGATTTAGCCTCCTCAGTATCTTCAAAGGTGAACAAGTTTTGGTAAAAGTTGACAAAGGCATCTTTAATTTTATCAATATTCACAATTTCATCGTTATTAACAATAATTTTGTCTATAGATTCATTAGCATGTTTCTGCTTAAGGAGATTAAAGAAGAATTTTGATCCTCTATCTCCATTTTGGAGCCAGTGTGCATGAGATCTGATTTTGACGCCTCTAATTTTGACCTGTTGAAGTTGTCTAAGATCTTCCCTAGCCTTCGAGACATAGGTGCAAATGTTACAGTTAGAAGGATTGGCTTGAATGTTAATCTCAACAAAGCACAACTTGGATGACAACATATTCTCGGTGTATCTAAAGTCTTTGACTTTCTTCTGACCTATGGTTTGTAATAGACTATGCCAAGAAGAGATGTTATGACTCCATAAGTCAATAGAAGAGAGGGAGGGGAGACTATTTTTGTTGATAATCCTAATAAGGTTAATGGCGAAAAGAACGTCTTCGTCCAAAAGCAGAGAATTGTTGAGAATGAATCTTGGGTTCCCAGCCTTCTTCAAGATAGGGGGTTATTAATTCTAATGCAGACAAAAATAGGGTGATGATCAGAAAGGGAGGTGGGAGTCACAGTAACCAAGTTTTCTTGTTTATCAAGGAGGAAGGAAAAAAAGTTTTTATTAGCATAGAATCTATCCAACCTGGCATAGATTCTAGAGGGGCCTTGTTGAAAATTACACCATGTATGCTACGGGCCATGGTTGGAATCAAGGTTTCCAGTTAAAGGGTCAAACAACAGTTTATTATGTTTCATCCTATTCCATTGCACCTTCTCTAAGTCTCTCCATGAGAAGAGGAGGCCACCAATTTTGTCTTCTTGGGACTCAATCATATTGAAGTCTCCCCCAAAGAGCCAAGGGATATTGGGAAGGGAGGCAAGCCAAGACCAGAAATCCGATCTCTCTTTGTAGTCATTGGAAACATAATAATAATATCTTCAAATATTTAAAATAATAAATAAAAAATTATCTTTAACTAATTTCTTTAGATTTAAACTTAAAAATTTAATATATTTAAAATAAATATTATGAAAAATTCTTTTAATTTAAATACAAATTAACAAAATATCTTCAAATTTCTAGAATAAAAAATAAAAAATCTCTTCCAAATTTTTAAAATAATGAAAAAAATTTGTCTTTTGTATTAATTAAGAGAATACAAAAATTATAATAAAATAAATTTTAAATAGAACAAAATAAATCAAAGACATGGATAATGACAAAAAAATAGGGAAAAATGGAAAAAAAAAAGATAAGAAGATAGCATCTAATCCAAAAGCAAAAAAGGACAACCAATAAAGCTGATAATTTTCTGACAAAAAAAATAAATTTTCTGGGAGCAAAGCTCCCACAAATAGCCTATTGGCTAAAAATGATAGCTTTGTAGCGTGATATGGACAATCATGAAAATGTTACTAACCTTAGCTACACATGCTAAATGTGGAATAATAGAAAAAGCACATGAATTATTTGACGGATTGCTTTGTAAGTTTTGTTAGACATTACCATGGAATATACTCACATAGATGTGCTTGCAAACAGTGGAATCAGTGGAATCATGAATGATGACAGTAAACTATTTTTATTTTTTTTTAATTCTCTTCTTTAAAAGTGTAATCACTCCAATAGTCTCCTTAAAGCTTTATTCAAGTAAGTGGCATTTCTACAACTATTGAACTATATTCTCATTTAAGTTTAATATTTCAAAATTTGAAATTATTTTTAAAAGATTATCCTTGTAGATAGAATAGGTGACAAAATAACGTCATTATTTGTAACTCATCATTCTTGAAATGGTCATGTGCACTTTGGTTCTTCTGGCCTCTGGTTTTAGGGTTTTGCCTGAGAATAGGCAGCATGCTTAGGTGTGGGGGAAGCCTTTGTCCCCCAGTTTGCCCCCTAAAGCTCTTGGTGGGTTTTGCTCCTAGTTTCAATGGGGCTTCATGGACACAATAACAACATGAAACATGGTGCAACCTAGGAACAAGGCCAATGGATGCCTAAGATAGAAAATCAAAATGCCAGCACAATGAAGGTGGGCGTTGGTATGGATTGTGATGGGTATGTTGAGGTGGTTAAAAAAAGGTTTTAGTGGGAGTGTTATGAGCTCAAAATGTCTTGAGTCACTTGCAGAGAAGTTCTCAATCTATTTGGATGAAGAAGGTAAGGATGTTGCAGAAAACACAAACTTTTTCATGAAGATAGGTTTGATTGGGAGATTTTGTGGTTTTTGGGCTTCCCTTACTGAACTCCACAAATGGATTTTAGAGACATGGGGCACCCATCCTAGAAGGAAATGTTCAGATTTATCTCAAAGCTCAGGGTTTTTTTGTAGTGTCCTTTGACAATGAGCACGATAGGAAGAAAATCTTATGTGAGTCTATTTGGTGTTGGGAGGGTAAACGTGCATTGTTGTTAAAACCTTGGTATCTTGATTTCAACCCAACTTTTGAATCTTTCGACAAGATTCCCCTATGGGTAAGATTGCCAAATCTTTCGCTTCAACTTCAATTTGAGTTTTGTTTTGAAGCTATAGGAAACTCTTTGGGTAAAATTCTTAGTATGGATGAAGGTTCCCAAAAAAGATGTCATTCTACTTTTCTTGTATCCTTGTTGAAATGGATGTTTCAAAAGCCCTTACAATAGAGTTGTCTCTAAATCTTGCTAATGGTGAGTGGGTTCAACCTATAGATTATGAAGGTAATCCTTTTAGGTGTAGATGATGCTTTCAAATGAAGCATGTGGCTGCAAATTGCCAAAAGAAGAGAGCGCACAGACCGGCTTCTTGGTGGAAAGAAACAACTTATAATTCTATTCAGTGGAGAAAGTGGAGGGTGTAGTGCCAGAGGAGGTTTCAATGGAAGCCAACGTGGCTTCCAAATAGGCCCCAGATTCAAATTCATCACAAGAAGTTAGTAGATGTCTCAGAGTAGAGAAGGTTCGACAACCACGGTCTAGTGAGGAGTCAAAGGTCATAGATAAATCCTTTGCAACGCAGAAGATGATGACTAAGGAAGCGGCTAAACCTCAAACTGAGGATGTGAGAGATGATAGAGCTCCTACCTCAGGAGATGTGAAGACAATGAGGACGGAGAGTGGTATTGTCAGTTGCAGCTTGGAAAAAGTAGTATGGCTTCGGAGGGTAGTTCTCTCTATCAAGAAAGGGAGGCTATGTCCTCCATCAATGAGTCCTTGATGTTATATAGGGAGGTTGGAAGGATGGAAGAAGGATGGCAAGTAGTTAAAGGGAAATAGGACAAGAAGGCAAAGAAAGAGGGAGGCTTTGATATGACTTTATGCTCACATTCAAAATGTGGGGCCAATCGCAATGATTAACTTCAGACCTATTTAGAGGTCCTTTTGTGTTTATTTTGTTACCTTGTTCTATGGGGAGGTTGTTGGAATCATTTGTCGTTGCACCAAAAGTTTGAACTATCAATGCAACGATACAAATGTCAGATTTAACCTAATCTACGAGAGGCAGTTAAGCCATGTCACGAATCTCCAAGGAGGTGTTGACCACCAAGTCAACAATCTCCCCCTCAACACCGACTGAGCCTTTAGCACCCAGTGAAGGGAGACTCAAACCCGTGACCCAAGGATTTGATACCAATTGTTGGAATCATTTGTCGTTGCACCAAAAGCTCAAACTATCAATGCCCGATACAAATGCCAGATTCAACCCGATCCACAGGAGGCGGTTAAGCCATGTCACGAATCTCCAATGAGGTGCTGACCACCAAGTCAACAAAGGTGGTTTCCTCTTGTTCCCACCACTGGTTCAGGCCAGGATCAAAACCTGATTATCTTTTAAGAAAAATATGACTAGTACCAATAAAAAAAGAACTTGTGACAAAATTGTTGTTTGGTAGACAATGATTTTTTTATGAGAAATGTTCAACACCTTCGAACTACTTCACCAAAACAAAATTGACTAGTACATAGAAGCAAAAAGGATAGATTAAAAGAATTGTTTAAACTTATTTAAAGAAAAGTTTGTGCCTAAATAAACTAGGAGACTAGAAAGGAACCAAAAATGAATAAAAACACTGGTTGACAATATTTTCTCCAAGTTTATATGAAACGATGGCATGAAGGCACTATGTGTGTAGTCATCGTCCACCACAGGATAGAAAACATCTATTTCTTATCCCTAAAATGGAGCCACTCTCTTACAAATGTTTTTGTAAGCAATGTTGCTGAGGGGGAGTATGGTGTAGGAGCACCTCTATGAGGGCCCTCACCTTCAAAGTTTGGTGTGTCTTACTTTTGGTTTGCATTATGTAATTAAATAAGGGCCACAAGGTGTTTGGCTCATTTGTTTTTGTTGTGTCTAGGCATAGACTACGTCCTAGAAGCTCAGTTTCTAATCTTTCTAGTATGATTGTCTGCATACTATCCAAGGAATGCAATGCACTTGGAGTGTGTGGATTGGGGTTGATAATCCTAGGTTGGTGTTTTTTAATAAGCACAAGTGTGCTTTAGAAGTGTTTTGTATGAGAAAGCAAGAGTTCCTGCAGGAGGAAGCCAGAGTTCCTGTAGCAACTAAAAGTTGCAAGTCTTATATGACTAAAAGGCTATAAGCCCTAAAACCTATGCACACACTTGGGAAAAATTATATTTAATGTTTGGAAAACCCTAATCCTGAGGTTGGACGTCAGTTTGTATGGCTACAGTAAGCCATGAAGGAAAAAACACAGTTTGGAGCATGAAATTGCTAGTTTTCGCGTTGTTTTGCTGTAAATACTGAAAACTTCTTGGATTTTCTATGTGTTACTTTGTTACTAGTGTTAGTTATTCTTTTTTATGCATTAGAATAGTTTCTTTAAGCTTTTATTGTGCTGGTTTTGTATATATTCTTCTGTAACCAGCTTGCTGCCAGTTTGGAGTGAGTTGTGTAAATGGGCCTGTATCTTTAGTTTCCACCGTGGCCAAGCCATGAAACTCTGGAATCATAAAGTACAGACCCATACCTGTAACATAATGCAAGCAGGGCCCTGGAGCAAGTGGATAAGCTACAGTTTGAGGAGGCCCTAGGCGAGCTAGAGCAAAGCCCGACTAGGAGCAGTCAACGAAGAAATGCATTCCAAGAGTGCAGGATAGGGTTTCAAGACCTATCCTCTTAACAAGTTGTAGAGGGGTGTTAGAAGGTCTTATCTTTTGAAGGAGGGGGTCGGAGGAGTTGTGGAAGGTTGTTGTCGCACTTGATCTTTGCACTGCCAGTTCAGGAAACCAAACAGTCCTAGAAACCTTATAAATTGGTACAGGCATAGAACGGTCTCTTGGGCACTTGAGACCATAAAAATCTATTAGAGGGGGTCAATCTAAGCATATTGTTTTCAGACCAGGAATTTTGAAACTCTCAGCAAACGGTATCAAATTGCAAATTAAACCGGGTGGAGGGCTAGTTAAGCCTAGTCTAGTAACCTTAGTTTCCAAAGGAACTATCAAATCGGGTGTTTGCCAAACCTTCTCAATGCCATGGATAGGTGAAAACAGCCATAAAAGTCCCTAGAACCCAAAAGAACTCTTTTTTTGGATGTGGAGTAGGTCAAGAAGCAAAAATACCCTTTTTGAGCCATAATGTGGGTTAGCGACAGGAAGCAAGGAATGACATGGAGATAGTTGGACTTGTTTAACTTGGTGGGATAGCTGGGAAAATCAGGGGGTTCTTGAATACATTAGATACCCTATAGATCATCCATAGGTGTCAGAGTACACTGGAAGCCTTAGACAAGGTTCAGAGCATAGACTAGCTAGTCTATCCTAGTTTGTCCCATCAATTGGGGAGAGGTGGACTCTTAGCGGCACAGGGGTTTCCTAGCATCACGAAGACTCAAGATAATGAATGGCAAGTGATCAGAAGAAAGGGAAAGGTAAGATCTCCCCCTTCTGATCAGAACTGTAATACTATTTTATTAAGTAATTCCTTCGAATCATTAAGAGAGGAGAAATTCTCTCCTAGATTGGGCACATATTCCCCCCCTCACAAGCGCACCAGGGTTTTGAAAGGGAAGGGTATCTCTAGGGATAGGGCACATCAGATTGCGGATAAATCACAGCCCAATGTTAAAAGTATCCCCCCTTCCCATATCAAAACCTCAGAGTCACGAGTCGAGGTTTCCAAATTAGGGAATCGAGAAAGCTTATCAAAATCAAAAACACATTTGCATAATAATGGGGAATGTGATTTGGAACTGAAATCCAAAACCAAAAGCATGGCATATACTGCTTACTCTCCCCCACATCGAAGGCAGAATGGTATGCTTTCAACAGCAAGTAAGTCAAACTATGTTACATCTGAGTATCAAAAGGGGGCAAATAATTCAGTATACACACCTCCGCATAGACGCACTAGCAAAGATAATTATGTGCATTCTAAAGTTAAAGGTTTCTCTGATCTAAAATCTAACATAATCAACCTAGATGATAAGCATGTATTGCAAAAATAGAAACACTATGAGAATACAGGTGTCATATGTCGATGGAAAGGAGCTGGAATAAACATCCTTGACATTGCAGAAGGTCTAAAAGAAGTACTCCCCAAAGAGGTAAGTATCACTATCCTCAATGATAATTTTCTTTTCATAGATTGCAAAACTCTTGATCTTAAAAACAACATTTTGAAAGGGAACATGCTTAAATTCAAGTAGGAAACCTTTTTTGTTTGCAATTGGATGCCTCTTTTTAATCCAATCAATCTGGGTGATTTTGAGGTAGAAAAAGTTATAATTCTTAGAAATCTACCATTAGAACTGTCAAGCTTAGATTATGTTGGTCGTATTGGTAACAAAATTGGTAGCTTCATTAGAATTGTGGAAACCAAACATAACCAAACTGATAAGATCATTGTTGTTAAAATGAATATACATCAGAAGCACATTCCTCCCTTACATTTATCTTTTAACTCAAACCCAATTATTATTAATCTTATTATCTTGGAGGAGTACATAGAAGATGTTAATGACTTTAATAATATCAGTCCAGCAATAAGAATAAAACCCAACAATAATCTTAACAGGATGAATGTTGAGGTTAACTTTTATAAAGATAGAGGTGGCTTCACGCTGTCGGATTTAAGGGATAAGGAAATAGAAAGCCAAATGGCCCTTGATCATGAAAAATCTCCATCCAAACACATAATTCTTGACAAGAATTATGCTCTCACTGCATCGGAGGTGCAAGCCCCGAACATTAACAAAGAACCAGAACCAGTAGAGCAGACAGAATTGAATAGTAATACCCCAACTTGGGAAAATGATGAAACCCAAACTGCACTAAATAAAGAACCCCAATCCCCAGGCATTGTGGATTGGACTGCACAAAAAAGCAATGACAACATGGCTATGACTGATCCTAAGGTTATAGATCAAGAAAAGCAGAATTTAGATTCAGCAAACTTAATTCTAACAAACAAAAACTCAAAAGAAGAAGACTGCAATAAGGAGATTAAAATCATCACAGATTATTTAGGAGAAACTATTATAGATGAACTAATGGATCTCTCTATAGATGAGATCTATGATAAAGAAGAACTGATTTTACAAAAAGAATTATTAATTAAAGAAATCATGAAATTGAGAAAAGAAGAAAAGGCTAACGAGGAGCTAATGGCATCTCAGCCAAAAGACAATGAAACAAATATCACAATCCCTCTAGAACTAGAAGCCTTAAATAAATATGGTCTTGATAACATAGAAAATATCATGGAATCATATGGTCAAGATACCATAGACCATGAAGACACCCTCATTAACTTTGATGAAGGGAAAACAAGTATAAACCCAACTAGGAATATAATTTACCCCCCCCTAATCAATGGTGATGCAGAATGCAATCCTGAAACCATCAATGGCTTATTTGGTATAACTAACAAAGATAGACAACTTGGCATAGACAGCAATAGGGAAGGCTTAACTTCCCCTAGAATTGATAAAATAAAAAAGAAAAGAGGAAAGAAATCCCTCAAAGAACTTAGAACTTTAAATGGTAGTGCGGAAAATCAAAAGAAGATTGCAGATATTCTGAATGTTGGGAAGGGGAAGTGCCTTCCCAAGGAGCCATGAGAGTTACATCATGGAATTTTAGGGGCTTAAACGCCCCTAACAAGCAAAGATTATTTAAAAGATATTTAAATAATTTTGAATCGGAAATTATGTTACTGCAGGAAACAAAACTTAATATGGAAGAAAACGAGAGATTAAATGTAAAATTGGGCATTTGGAAGCTAGAATATGTACCATCAAATGGTGCATCCAGGGGTCTAGCATCGCTGTGGGACCCCTGGAAGATCTCAGTCAAAGCCTTAATAAAAAATAGTAATTGGATGGTCTTAAAAATCAATAGCTTTAAAACAAACTTAAAATTCTATTTGTTAAATGTATATGGTCCTATCCAAAATGAGGAAAAAAGGAGAGTATGGCAGGAAATCCAAACATTTTTGCAATCCAACAAAGAAGAGACATATATTAGGAGGCGACTTTAACGCCATCTTGGATATCAAAGAGAAATTTGGTGGATCACAATACATATCACAAGCTCAGAAAGATTTTAACCATTGGGTCATGAATAATCATTTAATAAACATCGACACTAATAACGGTATATTTACCTGGAATAATAGAAGATCAAGTTTCAGTCACATTTTGGAAAAACTAGACAGATTCTTGATTAGCACAGATTTAGAAAATTTCAACCATATATTGAGTGCTGAAATTCTCCCAGAAATAGGATCAGATCATTACCCCATTAGACTTACTATTATGGAAAGTTGCAAACCAACTAGAAATCCATTTAAATTTGAATTCATGTGGTTTCAAGATCCAGAATTCATAAATTTTCTAGAGCAATGGTGGAATCAGATAACAATCGAAGGATCTAAGATGTATAGCTTAGTAGCAAAACTAAAAATTATTAAAAATAAAGTACTAGAATGGAACAAAAACAAATTTAGCAACATCTTCAAAGATAAGTTACAAATCGAACAAGAACTAGAAAATCTTAATAATATAGTTATAGCTCAAGGTATGAATGAGCTCAGTTACCTTAAGGAAAAAGAACTCGTGGCTAAATACAATGTGATTCTCCTTAAAGAAGAGATTTTCTGGAAACAGAAATCTCGAGAATCTTGGCTTAAAGAAGGAGACAGCAACACAAAATATTTCCATAAAACCACAAACTTAAAAAGAAATATAAACAGAATCACAAGAATCAAAGATGATAAGGGGCAACTCCTAGAAGACCCTAACTCTATCTCAGAAAATTTCGTACAATTTTACACCTCTCTTCTAAATAACTCAGAAGCAGTTAATCTCAAAGCACAAAATGAGATGTTAAAAGCAATACCTAAACTAATTTCAGAAGCTGATAACAAAATGATTAATAGCAAATTCACTTTGGAAGAAGTCAAGAATGCAGTATTCCAATTACATCCGGACAAAGCTCCAGGCCCGGATGGTTTCTAAGCCAGTTTTTTTCAAAAATGTTGGCACTTTATGGGAAATGATATTTGGCAAGCAGTGGAAGCTACGAGAAACTCCGGCTCCATTCTAACCGAAATAAATAATACCTTTTTTACACTCATACCCAAGAAAAATGAATGTACGGAACCTGGGGACTTTCGTCCTATTGCCTTATGTAATGCCATTTACAAGATTTTGTTTAAATGTTTGGCTAATAGGCTCAAAACTATCCTCCCTGCCATTATCTCAGAAGAGCAGACAGGTTTCGTAGCCAACCGATCCATCCTAGATGGAATTGTTATAGCTCAAGAACTCATACATACATCGCAGTTAACAAAGGACCCCAGTATGTTTATTAAAATAGACATCCAGAAAGCCTATGACAAAGTTGACTAGAGATTCCTATGCAAGTGTTTGGAAGCCTTTGGCTTTTCTAAACAATGGATCAACCTTATATATAAATGTATTTCCACTCCTAAAATCTCCATTCTGATCAATGGTACTCTGGAAGGTTTTTTGATATATCTAGAGGTATCAGACAAGGCGACCCCTTATCACCTTTCCTCTACGTTATCATGGCAAAAGCCTTAGGTAGAGCCTTAACAAAGAAACAGATAGAAGGCAAAATTATAGGTTTAAAAGTAGCAGATAATCTACCTAATATCACACACCAGCAATTTGCAGATGATACGATACTACCGAGCTCGGCCAACTATCGAGAAGCCAAGGCCTTCAAGGATACTCTCTGTCTCTATTCAGAAGCCTCGGGGCAAAAAGTTAATTCTAACAAATCCGAAATTTTCTTTTTAAATACCTCCCCGATTATGGAAAAGAAAATTTGCAACACGCTTGGCTATAAGTGTGGAAAATTCCCATGTAAATATCTGGGAATAAACCTGGATAAGGGTCTTCAAACCACCAAACTTTGGCATCAAGTGCTAACAAAGGTCCAGGAAAAAAAAAGTTCATGGAAAGGAAAATGGCTCACAAAACCTGGAAGAGCAACAATGATCAAATCAGTTTTAATAGCAATTCCGACGTATCATATGTCAATTCTCCCCCTCCCGATTAATATCAAAACCAGCTTAGATAAAATTCTTAGAGATTTTTAATGGCAAGGTCCATCAGAAGACAAAAAGCTAGCTCTCATCAAATGGGAAAACTTATGTAAACCTATCTCCCAGGGAGGGCTGGGAATAAAAAATCTCCTCTAGTAGAACAAAGCTCTTGGGGCAAAGCTTATTTGGAGACTTTTTAGGGAATCTAACAGTAAATGGGCCTCAATCTTACTTAATAAATACATCCCAGATGCTGATCCTATCAACATACTCAGGGTTAAATCTCATGTCAAAGGGTCATGCATCTGGAATTTTATAAAAGAATCAAGAGGGATTATCAACAAGTTCCTAACTTGGGATGTAGGTAGTGGGGATAAGGCCTTATTCTGGAATGACTCATGTGCAGGCTATCCTCTGTTATATAAGATGGGTTTTTCACAAAATTTCATCGAAGAATGCAAGGCAAATATAGGTTTGTATTTAAAAGATTACATTCGGATCAAAGAGGATCCAACTTGGAGATCAGCAGAGATTAGTACATCCTTAGGACAAGAAAGAATGTGACTTATTAACATTATAGAAGCAAGGGATATATCCTGCAAAAACAGACCAGATAACCTCATCTGGGCAGGCTCTAATAATTGGGAATACACCGTGAAGGAAGGTTATAAGAGCATAGTCTTAGAGCAAAATATGGACAATCTAGACATCCCCCTAGACCTATGTTGGAATAAAGCCTGCCTCCCAAAGGCTGGTATGTTTCTTTGGGCTACTCTTCAAAACAGGATCTTAACAGCTAACAGACTGAGGAAGTTGGGGTTTGAAGGACCATCAAGATGTCCCCTATGCGA